>JAGKRZ010000576.1:0-10476 GCA_020002355.1 Intubia oerlemansii
AAAAAAAAAAAAAAAAAAAAAAAAAAAAAAGGCAAAATACAAAAGCAATGGCACTTGTATCTTGTACCTCTGCCCCTGGATCCACTCGCTCATGATGCTCCGCTTTACTGTGGAGAAACTCAAAACAGTATCCGCTTTTACTATCAGTCGGGGGATAAGGTACAAGAGTACTGGACCTCGAAATAGAGGCGTACTCGTACTTGCTCAACAATTCTTGGACACCTTGCCAAGGTACCTACCTAGATAGGTAGCATCCCAAACATTCACACGGTCGGAACTGTCGTTTCGGATACCGTGTTGAGTTGTTATCATCTCCTGCTGTCTATTCCTGGCACCACTTCCTGCCCCCTTTTTTTTTTCTTTGCAGCCTTTCCGTCTCTTTCAGAAGCCCGGTGTCACCAAAACTCGACAAACTCGATTGCAGCAGCTCTCGTTATATGCAGACGCCGCCATTGTCATTCACCAACATCACCAACAAACTTATCCTCTTTCTTCTCGGGAGGGCATGAGAGGGCCATGCTGCTGCGATCACTGAGGTTCCGGCGCCGCCACCGGCTGCTGCTGCTTGTTGTTGCCGGCGTCTACTTTTTGCTTTATTCGCTTCACGGTCAGGTGCAGCCACATGGGACGATTCACTACGAGGCGCTGCGCGCCGGTCTGATGGCCACCCAGGCCTTCCGGCGGCCTCTGTACAAGGTGGACGGGCCGGCACGGGCGTCGAGCGCGGCCGTGGAATTCGTCAGCAGCACGGTCGACTGGTCGCTGAGACGGCATCGATTCCCGGTGGCCCAGGAAGAGCTGGTGGGCTTTCCCCGCAACGAGGCGAAAAGGACGCTGCCGCGGATCCAGTACAACTTCCGGGCGGACCCCGACTACCGGTCGGCCGACGAAAAGCGGGTGCGACAGGAGCGGCGGGATGCCGTGCGGGCCGTCTTCCGGCGCGGGTGGGAGAGCTACCGGGCGCATGCCTGGGGCGCCGACGAGCTGCTGCCGGTGTCCAAGGCGGGCAAGGAAGGGTTCAGCGGCTGGGGCGCGACGCTGGTGGACTCGCTGGACGCGCTGTGGATCATGGGTCTGCGGGACGAGTTTGACGAGGCCGTGCGGGCGGTGGCGATGCTGGACTGGGACGCGACGGCAGCGACGGGCTGCAGCCTCTTTGAGACGACGATCCGCTACCTCGGCGGCCTGCTGTCGGCCTATGAGCTGAGCGGCGCCCTGCCGCTGCTCCGCAAGGCGCAGGAGCTGGGCCACATGCTGCTGGCCGGCTTCGACACGCCCAACCACATGCCGGCCAACAATGTCCATTTCGGCGCGGCCTGGGCGGGCGACCTGGACCCTAGCGACTACGAGGCCGTGGCCGCCGTGGGCTCGCTCTCGCTCGAGTTTGCCAAGCTGTCGGAGCTGACGGGCGACGACCGCTTCTACGACGCCATTGACCGGGTCAAGCGCGGCCTGGCTGCTATCCAAAACACCACGACGCTACCGGGCTTGTTCCCCACGTTTGTCAGCGTTCGGCAGACGCTCAAGGAACAGAGAGCTGCTGCCGCCGCGGCAGCAGCAGCAGGTGCAGACATGACGAGTGCCAACAGCCCCATCAAGGTCACGGGCAATCACATGTATACGCTCGGCGGCATGGCCGACTCGCTCTACGAGTACTTTCCCAAGATGCACCAGCTGCTGCGCGGCCGCGACGAAACCTACGAGGCCATGTACACCATGGCGGCCGACGCGGCACGAGACCATCTGCTGTTCCGGCCCATGATCCCCGACCCCCAGGCGCGCGGCCACCAGGTGCTGGTCTCGGGCACGGCGCTCGCCGGCAGCGGCCCCCATGGCTACCGGAACCTGGTCCCCGAGGGCCAGCACCTGGCCTGCTTTGCGGGCGGCATGTTTGCCCTCGGCGGCCAACTGTTTGACCGCCCCGAGGACGTCGATATCGGCCTGCAGCTGACACAGGGCTGCGTCTGGGCGTACAGTGCGTTCCCGACGGGCCTGATGCCCGAGGTGTACCGTCTGGTGCCGTGTCCATCCGAGCCCGATGCAGAGTCTGATGCAGAGTCCGATATAGAGTCCCCCGAGAAGAGACGACCCCTGCCGCCTCCCTGCGCGTGGAACGAGACGGAGTGGATGGCGACGCAGGCGCCGCGCCGCAAGAGCAAAATGCAGCCGGCCAGCGGAGCAGCATCGGCCAGAGCAGCGGCCGCCGCGCGGCCGTCGGCACATGCTCCACCTGGCGTGGCCTCGGTGACGGACGCGCGCTACCTGTTGCGCCCTGAGGCCGTGGAGAGCGTATTTGTGCTGTACCGCATCACGGGCGACCGGTCGATGCCCGAGGCGGCGTGGAACATGTTCCTGGCCATGGAGAAGGCGACGGCGACGCCATATGCCAACTCGGCCATTGCGGATGTGCGCGAGACGGAACCGACGGCCGGCGCCGATACCGTAGCGCCGCAGCTGCTCGACAGCATGGAGAGCTTCTGGTTTGCCGAAACGCTAAAGTACATTTACTTGACGTTTTGCGAGCCGGAAGAGTACAGTCTCGACGAGTATGTCTTTAGCACCGAGGCGCATCCATTCAAGGTGCAATAAAAGGGGAAAATGGCAAAAAGGAAATTGAAAAAAAAGAAAGAAAACAAAAGAAAAGAGAAGGAAAGAAAAAGAGAAAGAAGAGAAAGAGATAAAGGGCGCGAGAGCTGCACAAAGCGTAAGTGGTGACACTTTTGCATTAGCGTGAAATGGGGCCCGATTGGCCGCTAAAAGGAAGAAAGGAGGCAACTGTAAGAGACCATGCCTCAAACCTTCTCTTGACATCATCTCTCTCTCTATCGTCGTCCACAAGATTGCCGTGTAAGCTACCATGGCAAGAACAAAAATTGCCGTCATTGGGTAGGTTTTGCTATCCCACCCTTTCCTTCCCATCGAAAAAAGCATCATCGCCATGAACACCTCCTCATCTTGACCTTGATCCTGACAACACCTCGACAGCTCTGGCGTGATCGGCCTCAGTGTAGCCAACCGTCTTTTGGACCAGGACCAGAAGACAGCCACAGCCACAGACACAGCCACAGACACAGACACAGACGGCCGTCTTGACGTCACGATTGTTGCGCGTGATTTTCCCGCCCCTGCCGAGACGTTCCTTCTCGACCCCGTCGCCCACATCAACTACACATCGCCATGGGCCGGCGCGCACAACCGATGGGTGCTCTGGGTCGACGACGGCTCGCCCGCTGCTGCTGCATCGGCACGTGACCACCAGTTTGCTCTAGCGACATACCGTCACATGCAGGCGACGGCAGCACGGCATCCCGAGGCGGGCATCACGTTTATGCCGGGCATCGAGTACGTCGACCGGCCGGGGCCAGAATATCTCCAGCTCGAGGACAAAGCTGCGCGGTCGCGGCTTGGATTGGACGCAGCCGATCTCGGCCTCGGCATGCGTATACTGAAAGGGTGTGGTGGCGGCAGCGACGGCCAAGAGGACGGCCAAGTGCACGGCAAAGAGCTCCCTGACGGCGTCGCTTGGGGCTATACATACCGCACGTGGTGCGTCAACCCCATGGTCTACTGCAGCTTCCTCCTGCGACGATTCACGGCACGCGGTGGACATGTTGTGCGGCGAGATTTGCGCGCACCGCAGGAGCTTTTTGCTGGCTCCAACTCTGACTCCAGCTCTGACTCCAACTCCTTCGACCTGGTGGTCAACTGCTCGGGCTACGGCTTCGGCGACGACCCGGCCATGTTTGTCACGCGCGGACAGACGTGTCTGGTGCGCAACGTCTGCGACGCGACCGTGACGCGGCAGTACGCCGACGGCACGTGGTCCTTCTCGGTGCCGCGCAACTTTGGCGGCGGCACCGTCATTGGCGGCACCAAGGAGCCGGACGACTGGGACACGCAGCCGTCGGCAGAGGTGCGGGCGTCGCTGCTGGCTCGTTTTGCAGCAACGTACCCAACAATGCTGGAGGGACACCAAGACTTTGACGTAGTGGCCGACATTGTCGGGCGACGACCGACGCGGCATGGCGGGATGCGGCTCGAAACCGAGCAGGTGAAGGTGATCAACGGCAGCAGCAAAACCATTGTGCATGCCTACGGCGTGGGTGGCCGCGGGTACGAGGTATCATGGGGTGTGGCCGGAGCCGTTGTCGATCTAGTCCAGCAAGCCATGAATCTCAAGAGCAAGCTGTGAGGGAGAGGTGGGCAAAGTGCCTACTGATGAGATATGTTTGCCCTTTTTTTGCCATCAAGTGTGCTTTATTTTTTTTGTAATATACAATGGACATGTCTAGCGTTTTCCAGGAAAGAGGAATAAAATAGAAGAAGACAAGAAAAAGAGCAACGCCATGCGCCAGAGGAGAGAAAGGAGAATATGAGAAGAAAAAGAGACAAAGGAGACAATGGACAACAGCCAAACACACACCCCCCCTCAATCATCCACATTGTCAAAGCGCGGCCGGTCCTTGGCGGGCATGCCGCCGATGCGCTCGGGCAGCTGCATCTTGGCCGCTTCGTGCCGCCGCCGCCGGGCCTGGACGTCCTCGTAGCCGCCGGGCTGCGTGCCCGATCCGTCGCCGGCCTCGAGCCCCCACCACTCGCGCAGCAGCTTCTCCTGCTCCGCCTTGCGCATGGCCTTGCGCTGGCGCTCGGCCGCCCGCTCTGCCCGCCGCGCGAACCACTCCTCGCGCGCCTCGTCGAGCGCCCGCGGCGTCGCGTGCCTCTGCAGACAGGCGTTCATCTCCGTGTTCTTGTCGCGGCACGCAAACACCACCGACAGTGTCCGGCCGAAAGCGCAATCAGCAAAGGCTGGGGGTTAGCAGGGAGACGATATGATAGAGAGAGACGAGACGCACCCTTGATTTCTGGCTGGCATTGCTTGCGGACGCGTTCATAGTAGATATCCCGGACCTGTGCCTCTTGCGAGGCGGACAGGGGCAGGGGGTTAGGTGACGGCAAAGGCGGCAGGCGGGTGTTCTCCGTGGTTGTCGAAGCTGTCGATGCTGGCGAGGCATTGGATGCCGACGATGATGACGAGTCGACGGCCATGGCGGCCATGTGTGTATTGTGTAGAGTGGGGAGAGAAAGAGGAAGACCAGAAAAAAGGCGTCCCCTCTGCGCAATCTGCAATGCAAACTCGTACTGCTATCGTCCTTGATTGTCGCGGTGCTGCTGCTGCTGTCGCCGTGCCGTCTGACGTCGTTCGTGGTGGCGTGTTTTAGAGAGTGGCCCAGAAAAAAAATGGCGTACGCAGCACGGAATGCCCTTTCCAAGCGTGGACATCGTATGGCGGTCGCTCGACTTTTTGCCAGCGCCATTCTCCCAGTCTGGTAGAGCTAAAAGAGCGCCCGAGTAGCGCCTTCTCCGTATTGCCCCACACAATGACAAACCTCAAAAGCCCCTGTGTCGTTACACCAAAACGTCTGCGGAGTAGGTACATCGTACAAAACATTCACAGCAATGTCTTGTCCATTCTTTATTTATATATTTTACAATTTTTATTGTATTTTTTTTTTCAAAAAGAGAGGAAAACAAACTCAGGAGTGATGCACTTCTTTTTGTCTTGAAAACTCTTGAAAATGGATGAGAACCCCGAAACGAAAAACCGAAAAACCGAAAAACCACATAATGAAAACCACACAAAAACAAGACCGGTCTGCCAAAGAACCCCCAAGAACAAACAACAAAAAAAACCAGCGTCAAACCAACGTCAAACCACTTTTTCCCCTCTTTTACTTGCGCTCTTCGTCGGCCGAGGCCAGGGACGAGACCGTTCCTTCGGGCTCGCCAAGACTTCCCAGGCTGCCGAGTCCAAGTCCAAGACTGCCGAGACCACCCTTATCACGGAGCTCCTTGTCGCGATCCAGATCAAGGCTCTCCTTATCGCGGTTCTTCTTCTTGATCGAGAACCAGCCGGCCGTGCCTCTCAGCTTGGCCTCGCCCTTTTCCCGGAGAGACTTGGTCGGACCCAGCGACGGGCTGTTGCTCGTCACGCTCTCCAGCGTGCCCGCACTCGCACTGCTCGTCAGGCCGCCGCCGCCACCAGAACCAGAACCAGACGAGCCGGGTGCAGCGCCGGATGAACCGGGTGCACTGCCGCCACCGCCGCTGGCGCCGCTAAAGGGTGCACTCGTCACGCTCATATTGGGCGACGTCGAGAGGGTGGGCAGTGGCAGGCCGGGCAGGGAAGGCAGAGTCGGCAGACGAGGCCGGCCGCTGCCGCTGCTACCACCGGCGCCAGCCGATGACGACAGCATCGAGTCGTCGGCTCCGAGATCGTCATAGTCGCCAAAGCTCGACCGATGGTCGCCGCCAGACACGTTGCGGTCCGTGCGGTCGGAGCTGGCAATCGAGGCGCCCGACGCCTTGGACCGACCGATGCGCCGCGGGAAGCTCAGCTTGGAAGCATTGTCCTTGCGAAACAACTTGAGCAGCGGATTGTCGCTGTCCTTGGACGACGACAGCAGGTTGAGGCTGTTGGGCTCGGACGTCGTGTTGGACGCCACGTAGTCGAGCGAGTCGCGCGACTCGGACATGGACGCCTGCGTCGTCACCGACAGGCCGTCCCGCGACCGACGGGCATTCGATGGCGACGTGTCGTCCACCACAAGGCTCGGGATGCTGATGGAATAGGCCTCGAGAGAGTGCATATCGCTCGTGTCCCGGTCCCGCTCCCGCTCACGGTCCCGCTCGCGGTCGTCATCCCTGTTGCGCTCGCGGTCCTGCTCCTTGTCCTTGTTCCGGTCCTTATCCTTCTTGCTCTTGCCCTTGCCCTTGGTCTTGTCCTTGCCTTTGCCCTTGTCCTTTTCTTTGCCCTCTTTGTCCTTGTCTTTGTCCTTGTCGGTCTTGCCGCCGCTGCGGAAAATGCTGGCCATAAAGGTGGGCGCTGCCGGGTTCAACGTCTTGCTTGACTTGCTCACTGCCGTCGGCGGCCGGCTGCCAATAACACCCACCTGGCTCGGCGACGTCTCCGGCTTTAGGAGATCTTCCTCGTCCAGAATCACATCATCGGCAGACGCCAGGTTGGTCTCCAGGTTCGACAGCGACCCGTGGATCGATGGGCGGCGCGACGGGTTCCGGCTCGGCCACGCATTGTTGTCCGAGGCCCACATCCGGCTCAGTCCAGATCCCCCCGGCACCAGCGTGGCGCCATTGTCGCCCGGCGGACCCCAGATCGAGCTGCTGTCTGTAGACGGGCGCGGCATGTCGATCGATGCCATGGATGCCGGACGCGAGCTGCTCGGGTCGCGGTCCCCAAAGAGCGAGTTCCGGAAGGGAAACATGCTACGCGACAGGAATCCGTTCGACTTGCTGCTTCCGCTTCCGCTGCCGTTGGCCAGGTGGTCCGACGACGGAAACTGGCCATCGATGAGCTCCGGGCCCGCAGAGTTTCGGTTAAAGACGTTGAACGTCGACAGGCTGATGCGGCGGTTCTTGTTGCCCTCGACATCGTCGCCCTGTCTCGGGAACGATTGGCTCATGCCCGGCTTCAAGGTCCCCAGTGCAGGCCCTTCGTCGGCCGGCTTGCGCAGCAGCTGCAGCTTGGACGAAAAGATGCTAAACCGCGTGCTGTGTGGGGGCTCGCCCTGCAGATGCAGCGTGGCCGGGTCCGTGTCGGGCGAGGGGAGGGCGCTCGGTGTTGTTGGCGGACGGCTCTCGGCGCCATCCATAGTGTAGCCGTTGTAGGGCAGGTTCTGCAGCGAATCGCGTGGGCTCGAAAAGATGCTCTTGGACCGGTTGGACGATGTGGGAGACTGTGGCATGCTCGTAAACCCGGCATTGCCCGCAGAGACGGCAGGGATGGTTGCTGGTTCGTCGGCAGGCATGCTCGTGTGGCTGGCCATCGTGTGGGAGCCGATATCCTGGCTTCCGTTGCTACTGCTGCCACTGTCGGCGGCCCTCATCTTTAGGTTGCCAAAGCTGTTCAGGCTGCCAAGGGCATCATTGCCTTCGGAGTCGAGTGGGATAAACGGGCTGACGGGGCTGCCCATCTGCAGCGATGGGCTCGGCGGGTCCTCCTCGTTAAAGATATTGGACGGCAAAAGAGATCTTGCTGACGGGCTGAGGGGAGCGTCTGCAGTCAATGCCCTGAACCCGAGGTCTTCGGGGCCCGGGTGGTCGGTCGAGGAGCCAATAAACGGACCGGTCACAAAGCTAGTCTGTTGCCCTGGTTGCTGCTGCGGTGGGGAAGCCACATTCATATAGGGCGGCGTTGACGAGGCAGGCAGGCCGTTGAGGTCCATATTGGGGAATGACGCAGTCACAGGCGAGTGGCTGGGCAGCGAGTTGCTGGCATGGCTGCGATGCTTCATCGTGTTGGCGGCCTGCATCCCGTCATAGTCGTACCCGCCCATAGCCGCCGGCACTTGCGGCACTTGCGGCACTTGCACCATGCTCGCGGGGACCATGACGTTGTTCATGTCGTGCGAGTTGGACGACGGGTTGTAAAGGTTGTAGTTGTTCTGGCGGGTCTGCTGGGGGATCTGCTGCATTTGGGCAGACAAGACGACAATGTGGGCATCGAGTCCGTCGCGGCGGCGATTCTCGTGGGTGATGACGTTGCGGTGGTCGCTCTCCATCCGCTGCAACTGCCGCTTGAGGTTGTTGATCTCGGTGCGGAGGCCCGAATCGTCGCCGTTGTTGGGCATGCGTTCGCGCTGCTCTTCGAGTTTCTTGACCTGCTGGCGCTTCTGTTTAAGCTCGACCTCCAGGCGCGCAGAATCGGCCTGGGTCTCCTTGATGCTCTGGCGCAGCTCGTTTGTCTTTTTCTTGTAGTCCTCGTCGAGGTCGGTCCGCTTTGTGTTGTAGGCCAGCTGCTCCTGTTGCATTTCCTTGATCCTGGCGTCCCAGGTTTCAATGTTTTCGTTGAGTCGCGCCCGTTCCGCCTTTTTGTCCTTGACTTTCCTCTCCAGTTGTGCGCGGCGCGCTATCGCCGTTCGCATGTTGCGTTCCGTGGTGCCGACTTCGCGTTTCAGTTGATCGGTTTGCTCGTCCTTTCGTTTCTGTTCTTTACGCTTCGCTTGCTTATCGGCGTCAAGGTCTTCGATGATCTTCTTCATCTCCTCCTCCTCCTTTGCGCACAGCGCGGTAGCCTCTTCTGTCTCTCTCCGCAAGCGCAGATAGCGCATATTCAGCTCTGCCATTTGTGCCTCTGTCACCTCGGCATCGTCGTCGGGCCCTCCAGCAGACGACTGCTGTTGCTGCTGCATCTGCTGGTTGAGGCTTGCCGTCGATGGTGGATGGCGTCGGCTGAGAGTGTTGCGTCGTGAGGACGGGGCCAGCCCCGTGGATGCGCCGCCGTCCCTCGAAAGAACCTGAAGGCCATCGGGCACGGATGGCACCGAGGTCACAGCGAGCTTGCCGGAAGTGTTGCTGTCATCGCCACCCGAGTTTGTCGTATCCTGCTGTCGTGAAGCTGCCGCATCGTCGTCGGTGAAGTTGGAGGGGAGGCGCGAGCCGCCGAGCCGTGGCCGACCATCCGAGCCAAAGGTGCGGAAGCGGAGAACACGGCTGCCGGCCTGGAAGCTGTTTGAGCCGACAGCAATAATGCGCACATTGTAGAAGTGATTTGGCTTGAGACCGGAGACGGTGATAACTGTATCGTGGTTCGTGGGAGACTCTCCAACTGCACATTGTTAGAAAAAAAAAGGTCGTAATAATGAAAGGGAAGAGCCATTGAACAAGTTAAGCAACACTTTATGCCCCTTTGCATAATCCAATGAAAACCCGCTGTATAAAACGTACCAGTAACGCCATTGACTTGAATCACGTATTTGTCGACGGTCCGGCTGAGCGATGGGCGCGTCCAGGTGATCGTTGCCTTATCAACGCCAATGGCCGTCAGAGAGACGTCGGGGGCAGCAGGGACTTCGATACCAAGGACATCGATGAGCTCGGGGACGGGCTTCCAAAGGGTCTGGAGAGCACGGCGCAGAAGCCTAGAGGAACGGGCAAAAAAAATGCATTGTTAAGACGAGAGACCCAAGCGAGATAGCGATGGTGACGAGAATGGGGAAAGATGCGTACCAGACGGCAGCCACGCCTGTGAAAAGCATGTCCGCATTTGTGAAGAAGAGACCGGCTATCTGGTAGTCATTGAAGAGGGCGGCGAGAATGCCAGGCAAGGCTTCAATGACTGTCGTGGCACGAGCAGGCGCGACGGAGAAGACGACGGCGAGAGCGGCAAAGAGGAAGAGCGCGTTGACCTGGATGACCTGCGGATCAACAACGTAGAGCAGGCCGACGATGGTGAAGAGAACAAGCGACGGGACCAGCGGCGTATTCGTCCATGTAGCCCATAACATGTCGGGACGCGCAGAGGATGCGGCTGGGAGAGGCACACATGGAGTCGCAGAAGAAACACCGGGAGGGTTGAGGGGGGGGACGGGGGGACACGAGACGCGCGCGCGCGAGACGGCGGCAGGGCGAATCAAAACGACCGGCAGTGAGCGGAGTTTTTTTTTTTTTTTTTCACGGGAA
>JAGKRZ010000577.1:0-10471 GCA_020002355.1 Intubia oerlemansii
GGCGACGGTCCTGACGAGGAGCAAAACGCCGACACCGAGAGGGAAAAAAAGACAAAAAGGAGACAAGGATCCATACAGCCGGCCCATGACTCGACGCCGTGCCGCGTTTTTCTGCACAATGAGGTCAGCGTACAGGGTGGGATGCAGAAGGGGGGGGTATCCAAATATACGGAGTATGCCAAATGTATGCCAGACAACGAAATGAGCCATCAGCAGCCAATCAGGATTGTCTAGACGACTGGTAAACCGCAGCCGACGCAACCCAAAAAAAGAATAGGAAGCATGTTAGTAAGGACGCACATGCACGTCCCTTATTTTTTTCCCCTACTGCCGCTCTTTTTTTTTTGTTACCCTTTCTGTCCCTTACGAGACACCGAGAAGGGAAAGGAGAGAAAACCCCTCTTCACCATGACAAAAAATAGCCGCTGATTTGCATATGATGACAGGGCATTCCAAATACAGACATATGTTTACAGATACCGGAAAAAAAAAGGTAAAACTAAAACTAGGCAGATGCACGGAGTAGACGATGCGGAATTCCGACAGAAAAAAAAAAGCAGAAAAAGCAGAAAAAGCAGAAAAAGCAGAAAAAGCAGAAAAAGCAGAAAAAGCAGAAAAAGCAGAAAAAGCAGAGAAGCAGAGAAGCAGAAAATCAAAATAACCACAATTCCGAAACAGCGAAAACGCGAATTGCGAAATATCCCATGGGAGGAAACGGAGAAACGAAGAGAGGGGCTTCAGAAATCAGGAGAGCCAAAAAATGCAGAGTATTCAATTCAAGGATACCCCGATCATGCGATGGAAATCTAGACTCGAATGATGCGACAAGGTCATCGGGAGCGGAGTTTATTTTTTTGTGAAAAGAAGCAAAAACTTTTTTTGGATGCCTATTTGCGCCGTGTTCCGAAAAGCAAAAAAGTCTAAAGTCTATGTAGTCTACAGGGGGGATTACTATCTATGATCGTGATTTCGTGCAATGGGGAAATTAAAACAGGGTAGAGGGGAATAATGACAAAAAAGGAAGAATGATCAACAAAAAAGAACAAGAAAGAACCCGTGATATCATCAGTCATCAGATCCGACCCTTGCGCCGTAAATCCAGAAACCATACTCCCGTATTACACGCCCCTCCCTTTCACTCCCTTTTTTTTGACCCTTCCTGCCCTTCCGCTCCTCTGGCCCTGTTTTCCCTGTGTCCAGCCAATCCAGTGCAGCTTCGTGGGGCTCTGCTTTCCCCCCTTGTCCCTTGTTCCGTATTCAAAAATTTTCTGTCTCCATGGATTGGCTAGACCGCACCAGCAGTGCAGCATTGTCGCCAAAAAAGGGAGAAAAAAAGTAGTGTATGCGCGAGGAGTGCACAGTTGGAAAACACATCTCGTGCTTCTGCCGTGTTGTGTTTGTGTCGTGTGACAAAGTGCTGTGAGATGCCGCCAGACACAAAACAAACAGGCTTGGCGGATTGAGTGGTTTTCTTAGAGTTAGAAGGGGAGGTGTTGTGTTGGTCGTGCCCCGGCGCCCGGCGCCCCGGCCGCCCCGTGTAGCGCCACCCCCATTCTTCCCTTTGTGTGGTCTGGCCCGTTCTGTGTGTGTCTGCTGGCCAATTTTTTGCTCAGCCTCTTGCTGACTGCCGAGTGCTCCGTAAAGTATTGTCCGAAAAAAGGGAGCAACGCGTTTCGACCCTTATTTTCGCTCGCGCGCGAAAAAAAAAGGGAGAGAAACAAAAACGTCGATAAAATGATAGAACTTGTAATGTCGGCTCGGTCGCGTCACGAGGCGTCGGGGGTTCATTTGTAGCCGACGAGGCGAGCGCAGTGCTGGCAGTAGTAGATGTTGGTGCCGACGCGCACCATGCCGGTGGTCGCCTCATCGTCGGTGGCCGCGGCCTCGACGGTGCAGGCACAGCGCATGCAGCGCAGGATTTCGACAGGCGAGAGAGCCATGATAAAGTGGTTGTGGCCGTGGTGGTGACCCATTGTGAGTGATGGAGAGTAGAAGAGATGAGGAAGGGGGGAGATAGAGAGAAGAAAAGGAAGATGAGAGAGCTGTAGCTCCAAGATAAATGTGAGTGGCAAAGGGTGTGGGATAGGTGTAGAGTATTGATGTGGAGGCTCCAGTTGCGTAGAGATGTGTGTCGGCAACAGGCCTGTATGATGCTCTGATGCTCTGATGCTCTGATGCTGATGCTCTGATGCTGTCTTGGATGTCTGAAAAAAAGCCTCGAGGGTCTTTGTGATGTTTTGGATGTCGATGGGATGGAATTGGAAATAATCGCTCGAGGAAGGAGGGGCTCGTCGGTTTCTTATATCAATGGCAGGCGCGACCAGGCATCGGGAACGAGGCGGCGGGCACTTGCCTCGTCTGTTAGTACAGACTGCAAAGATGTATCAGCGGCATGAAACGGACAGACGAGACCAGGGGGGGGTGGGGTGGGAGGGTGTGTACGGAACATGGAAGCCCAGGGAAAGGGAAAAAAAGAAAATACCGTTTGAGGATCAAAAAAGATTAAACATGGTAAATGGATAAACCTAACGGGGGTCGCTAGGCCGTGCGGTGTACAGTAAGACCGTAAGGCTTCGCTAACAAAGATGCCGCCGTTGCGACCCTGGAGCAAGCAGATACGAACCAGAGAGGTATCGCGGACGTACCACAGTGCACACTTTTACGTAGAGAGGATACATCTTGGACACATGATGGACACGTCTTCCAAATACGACGGAAGGAGCCACTCGCTCCAGTCTGCGTCGCACCTTCCCCACTGACAACTCGGCACGGGTACATGTAAGAGGTACCGACTGCGTGCAAAATTCTTCGAAATGGACGAGGCTCCCACTTTCTCGGGGCGTGTGTTTTGTCATCTTACGTGTACATGGCAGGCTCCAGGCATTTAGGAGCTAGGTAGCAGCAAATATTAAGGGACAGAAAAAAAAGAGAGAAAAGTACGGTGTGTGCACTTGGGGGGGCCATTAGAGCCCAACTCAGCGGTAAGAGCTGTCTTTTTGCAATGAAAGAATTTTTCTTTTGATGCATGGGGTGTTTCATTGATGGCGACCTAGCGTCCCACGATGACCCGTTGTCATACGACCCAAAGTTACTCCGTGCGGTGAAGAAAGGCCACAAATGCAAAAAGAAGCAAAAAAATAGGCGTTACAATTAAAGTACGGGGGGACAGCTGTTTTATCGAAGAAGCAAAAGTCTCCAAAAAGTGGAGCTGGCGCCAGCACACGGGATACACGCTACTTTGTACATGTAACTGTCACTTACAAAAATGGCCGGCGCGAGCAGGCAAAAAAAATAGGATTTTAGAATGAAAATCAAAATACAACTCGACTGGAGAAACTTCCGCTTTGCAACATGATTGTGACATTATCCTGATGGCCGTCATAACCGCCCGGTAGAATACGGCCAACGCGCTCGGTTGAATATCTTCTAGAAAATACAGGTCTTTCCAAATATCTTGCCAGTGACTGAAAAAAGGAACAAAAAACTGAGAGATCAAGAAAGCCACTGAGAAAGATGGGAAACATGGAAAACCCTGCTGCCTTGCAGTGTCTCATAGTGACGACAACCGTTGAAGAGTGGGCCCCGCACACCAAAAAGACACTGCGATTGGACAGGGCGGTCCGGGACATGCCGTTTCGGGCAGCTTCAAGCGCAAAGCCACACAAAGAGTGAGCCTTTGTTGCAGGAGTGAGGCTGGGTTTGTGCTTTTGCATCACATATTGCGGCTGACACCGTCTTTTGTGTGTGTCTGTGTCTATTTGTGTGCCCATTTGTGTGCCCATTTGTGTGCGTGCCTCTGACAGCATATGTATCATAATTATAGAACACTGCACGCATAGACCACGCGCCTCGTGTTGTGTGACGCTCCGGGCAGAAGCTCGGTGACTCGTCTTTCCGATTTCTCCTTTTCTCGCCTTTTCGTCTTTTCGTCTGTTTCTTCTCTCGTGGATTCCATCATCAGACCAGGTCATTGCTTATGCTTGTGCGCATGCTGCCGGCCGGAGACGGAAAGATTACACGGAGTTGTACACGTGCCCTACCTGTGAGACGAGAAGGTTTCGCATTATTGCCAGCCCGGCAAAACATGTATCTACTCCGTATGTATCCTTGTATCTTACGGCATCGAGAGTCTGGACAGAGCGAGAAAGGGCTGCAAGAATCCCCACAAGTGATGCAACGGAAGCCGCCGAGAAGCACAGAGGAAAAAGAGCAACCAGACAGTTTCGAGCTGGTGGGTCGACGGGCCAGAAGGGCCGTTTACCAGCGAGGAGGAAAAGGCAAAAGAAAGGAATAAAAAAAAAACTAAAATAAATAAAAGAGAGGAGAAAGAACGGTAGCAGGAGCAGTAGCAGTGCAGCGGTAGCTTCCACCATTTTTCTTTGCATGTACAATACTGCCATGCCATCGTAACACACGAAACAAGAGCATGACTGAGACGGGCAGCCGAGGGTGTGTAGGCGGCTGAGTCTTGCCGTTCTCCTGGTGACAGAACCAACTGGCTGCCAAGCCATTTCATCCTCCAATCAACAACTGGTGGCAACAGGAGACGGAGCAGGGGAAAACCCAATTGGCAAAAAAAAGGATGCTGACAAGGGGTTCGGAAAAAAAAAGAGATAGCCGTGTGAAAGGAAGGAGAGATGGGAACGACTATGAGATTTCCTACGACGGGCTGCTACACTGTGCGGCTTATCATCAAAAGTGCAAGATACGAGTTTGCAGAGTGACATTGCTTTGCAGGGTGTGATTGAAGGCAGAATTTTCAAGCATCGGAAAAAAAGTGCATGAGCACGACGAAACGGTGTGTAAAATTGCCAAGTATTGGTGGAAGAAAAAAATTATTAAAAAAAGAGACATCGTGGATGGACAAGATGGCACGTATCATGATATTCACTTCTTTGACGATCCACGCGATCATGTATAATGAGAAAGAATGGCGAGCATCATATTCGTATAATACAATCGCGGAAAGGAAAGAAAGAAATGGACCCCGGATCTCCAAAAAAGGCATCGGGCGACATCTCAGCAGGCTGTGGCAAGTAAGCAATCCCAATAGGGCGGACCAGCTTGTCCGGCAGAGGAGACGAAGGGGGGCAACCTTGACAGAAATAGGATAGAGGCCGAAGGGGAGAATAGTGTGTTTTTTTTTTTATCAGGAAAAGAAAAGAGAAAAAAAAAATCAAAGAAAGGGGGCCCGAGCAGCCAGAAAGGTGCAAAACGGGGATCTAAAGAGGCAAATGGCGGGATAGATTAGATGTGACAATGGCCAGATACAAAGGACAAAAGGCAAAAACTACCAATATAAAAATAAAAAACCATTACTGAGATCTTCAGCGTCCGCCAAAGCACAGACACCGCCACAGCAAAATATGCAAGCGTTACATACAAAATCGATGGCAAAAAGACGGGAAACACAGAAGATGCACGAGGGGGCAGGGGAAGCAAAAAAGAAAGGAAAATAATAACGATAAAACAAAATCAATGAAAGAAAAAGAAAGAAAGAAAAAAGGGCCCTTCGTTGTCAGACGAGCACTCGATTGTCCCGACTCTCCCAAACGCCGTTGCGTCACAACCCGCCGGACCGTGACTGCAGGCAAAAAAAAAAAAAATAAAATAAAATAAAAATAAAAATCAAACCAAGCTATCCATCTACAAGAGCATGCACGGACCCATTGTATGCAACGTGCATCATACTACATGAATGATACTATGCCTTGTAACAAGTAGACAGGTTATGTATGGCCGGTAAAAAATTAAAGTGCACAAAGAAAAATGAAAATCATCAACTTCACTTGCGACGTCAAGTTGCATCCTAAACTGGGTATTCAAAAAACAAGATAACAAATTATCTGGATGAGATAAAGAGGAGGCGAGAAACAAAACAAAGACTTTCAACTGCCAACATCCGCAGGCAACAAAAACACATACACACACAAAAAAAAAAATAAAAACAGCAGTAACAGCGATTGCAGCAAGGCAAAAACTGTTGCTCTGTCTTCTTTTTGAAAAAAAAAGGAACCAGTGGCAGCTCCTCCCCAACACACGCTGAACATGGGTAACAAAAGCCACAGGAGGAAGAGATAGGAAGGGAGAGAGAGAGATACAAGAAGCAAAAAAGAAAAAAAAGGAGGCTTGATACAGAGAAGCAGAGAGAGGAGCGAAAAGCAGAGGAGAGGGGAAAAAAAGTACAAAAGAAAGTAAAACAGTAACAACGAGTGTCTTGAGCTGGGAACAAGATGGAAATCAAGGAGAATAAAACAAAACCAAACGCACAAATCAACAAGACACGCACACGGACACACACACAAACAAGGAATAAGGACAGAGAGAGAAGAGTCCCGAGGAGAAAAAAAAAGTATCCCGACACGGCGGTTCTTGGTAACCAAAGCCGCTCTCCCCCTCTGGCCTGCACCGATTACCATTGCTAACAGCCAACCACATAGGAGAATGACGGGCGGGGGGGCCAAAGGCAAAGGTGGAACACAGCTTTGACCACCAAGAGCTGTTCCAACGGGAAAAGAAAGCGTCGGTGGCAAGGCCAGGCAGAGGAGGAAACGAGTAAAAAGGTCCTGGGAGCGGGGGACAGAGAGCAGGAAATGAGAGAGGAAGAGGTGGCGAGAGGGTGGGGAGTCGCGGACGAAGAGGATTGTTTGCTTGGGGCGCGAGGCCAGCAGACGGCAAAGAAAGGGATAAAAAAAACGAAAAAAAGGCAGGACAGTAAAAAAAGAAAACAAATAAAATGAAACAAGAGGGGAACATCATAATTTCGTAAAGTCGCCTGCGTCCAAGCCAAGTCCCCATGGCGTGTGAGAAAAAGGAGAACGACACCAAACAGAGGCAGCCAGCCAGGCGAGGGCAAAAAGGCGGAAGACGGGCCCATGTAAGAGAAAGGATGGAGGGCAGAGTAGAGGTCGGAGAGTGGGGGGAAAGACAGAGGCGAGAAAGGCGAAGAAGGCAGAGTAACGTCCGCATGCTGTGGCCTTGTCGTCAATAAAAGCCAATGGCAGGCGTCAAGACCTGGGAGGCAAAGAGGAGAATGAAACAGCACAGGCCTCAATGCACACCGTGCCTCTCCCTCTCCATGCTCAATTCCTTCTCATCCTCATCTCCATTCACCACTATCACCTCCCCTCCCTTCATCCCGACCTGCTTCCCCTCTTGCCCCTCTCCTTGCCACCACCACCTCCTCTCTTCTCCAGCCCACCACACGAGCCATGCCAACACCCCCCACCCTCGTGGCAGAATGCAAAGTAACCGGGGGAAATGCTGCTTTTGACTCGTCCATTTTTTTTTTTTAGTTTCTTTTTTTTCCCTTCCCCGACTCGCTTCTTCCTCTCTGCATTTCCCATTCTGTGTCGTAGAGTGATATACAAGGGGGGAAAAAGAGTTGAACTCGATCCAGATGTGGCCATTTACATGACAACACAGCAGCCGCAACCACTCTTGTCGCCAGCACCTTCGTCCATGGGTGGCCGACTTGGACCGGCAGCAGAAGCAGCGGCTGCACCACCGTCGCTGGTGTGTAGGCGAGCGCCACCACCTGCCGTGCCTGGACGTCCAGGACCCATGGACGGCTTCTCTTGGATTTTCGGGATGGTCGAGTACGTTGCCGAAACACCGCGCGACTCGGGCCGCAGCGGCCAGTTGCTGTTGCTTGGCTTTTCCGACTCCTGGGGGCTCTTGGCCGACATCTCTTCCGGCACGGGCGGCGGCGTGTCGACAGAGGCCGCTGTTGCTCCCGCCGGAGGCGGCTCGAGGAAACCCTCGTCTGTCAGCGGCCGGAACTCCCGGTCGTAGACATTGCCAAACTTGCCCTCGCGCTCCCACTTCTCCTGCTGCAGACGGCGCGCCACCGTGGGCAGGAGCTGCTGGTCGGGCGGCAGCCTTGGGTCTGGCCGGTAAGCCGAAATCATCCATGGCGGGTCGCCCTCGGGCTGCTTGTTGGCCGCGCCGCTGTTGCTGACATCGCGCGATGCTTCCCCAGACCGCGTCGACGGCCGTGCCGATCCCGGGCCGCCGTTATCCCTACCAGCTCCATTGCGTGTTTTTGGCCGTCCTGTTCCACTGGCGCCGGCCTTTGTCGAGGACGAGACTTTGCGGATCGCTGGGGGAGGTGCGGGTGCCGCACCGCTGGCGGGCTTCTTTGGAGACATGTCCGGAGCTGAGCGAGCAGACGTCAGAGGATGACCGCTGCTGCCAGCATTAGCAGCGGACGCGGGCGCACCACTGTGGCCGTTGTGGGCGCTGTGCAGAGACGACGTGGCAGCTGAACCGGCATCGCCTCCGTCGCCGGGCTGGATGCTGGTACTTCTCGACCGGCTTTTCGGATACGCAATAGTTTCTTCAACGCCAGGACTCTCGTCGCGCCGTCGCGGCATGGGAGTGTCCCGCTCAATGTGCTCCATGGAAATGGGTGAAAGGCTTGTCTTGGCAACGGGTATCCGCGTTGCGACCCGCGAGCCGAGGGGCGAGGCAAAGTAGGTGCCGTCAGCTATCTCGTCCGGGCGGCGCAGGTCCCAGTCGCTGACGGGCGGTTCGGCAAATTTAAGATCGGCCTGTGCGAGAGAGCTGGCGGCACCGAGATCTTTGGTCGATGGCTTTGCGGAAAGCTCGGCTTCTGAAGCAGTAGCAGCGCCAGTACCAGCACCGGTACCAGCACCAGCACCAGCTGCCGCCTTGCGGTGACTTGCTCCTGCGGCCGATGCCTTGTCGCCGTGAGGGACGTCCTGGCGCGGCTTGCTCCGGGCGCGCGACTTTGGCAAGATGATGCCTGCTGCCTGCAGCTCCTCGCTCTCAATGCGGGCGAGTTTGTCGCGATGGATCCATTTGGAGCTCGTATCCTCCATGTCACTCCCATGGAACGCGTCGGACGTGGCGCGGCTCCTGGTCACGTCGCCCGTTGCGCTGCCGATCGAAGAGTCAAAGCCATCGGCAGAGCGTCCTGTGCGCGAACGGCCCACGCGGCCATTGTCGTGGGAGTAGGAAGAGCTGAGGGGGTCGGCCGATTTGCGAGTTGTTATTGGTGCATCAATGTCAAAGGCGGCTTTTGCAGGAGGCGGCCGGTGGTTGTGCTGAGAATATGCCGGGTCCTGCTAGAAGACGGGACAAATCTATGTCAGTAAGAGAGCAACAGACAAGAAAGAAGAAAAGAAGACGACAGAAAAGACGAAGAAAAGAGGCCGAAAAAAGGAAGCAAAAACGCAAAAAAAGAGAAAAAAAAAGCCGCACCTCAAACTCTGCATCGTGTGTGAATTCATTCCCCGAGGCGAGGACTGTGGTCCCCGCGTTGGCAGCCGCCGTCGAGGCAGTCGTCGTGGTCGTCGTTGTCGTTGCTTGAGCAGCCGACACAGCTGCCATCGTTACCGTGGCACAGAGCGCGCTCCTAGAAACATGAACAGACAGGTCGGGAGGCTGGGCGTCCTCGCGAAGCCAGGCCTAGCTAGGAGCCTCGACAGAGAGAGCGCGCACGTTTCTCAAGAAAATGAGAGACAGAGAGGCCGGGGACGTGAGAAAAATAAAAGTAGAAAGGGCGATAAGAGGTAGATATTTCCCCGGTGTGAGGAAATTGGCGATCGAAGTAGCTTAAAAAAAAGCGCGTCAAAGTAGCGTTTGCGCACGAAGCCCAACGGATATGCGGGCGAGTTGAAGAGAGTAAATGGTCGTGCTGCAAGACAGAATAGCAGAGGCCGTCGCAATTACGCGTCAAAGCAGCCGAGACAACGCGCGTTGAAAGTAAAAATAAAGGACGACGCCAAAAGATCCAGGGCGAGAAAGCCAAGACGACTTTTATTGAAAAGCGAGACGATGATCGTTAAAAGACCTCGGGGGGTATGTAGTCAACAGATGTGACAGCCGATAGGGCGATGAATCGTCAAAGAAGCAAGGCCGAAAAAAAAGGGAACAGAAAAAAAAAAAAACGAAAAGGAGAAAAGGGGGCCGAGAATCGAAAAAAGAGGCCGGTTGACAGGGGTTGTGCAAGCAAACCACGACCTCGATAGTACGGGGTATATAAAATGAGCGAAGATGGGAGACAATGGGTGGTCGATGGACAATGAGAGACAAGGCGATGGCCGGCAAGCACCAACGAGTCAGAAAAAACGAAGCTCAAGGCAGCAAGCCAAAAGACATCGCGAACAAGATGCCGGGAAACCGGGAGACTGCAATTGGGAGGGAAGGCACGACCGACTTGCGCGAGGGAAACGACAAAGGGGGCACAGTACTCATTTGGACTAACCCGATTTGGCCAATCGGGGGGTGGGGGGCTGGAGGGCTACCGACAGTGGTCCCGGGACTGGCGCTGATTTGCTGCCCCTGACAGGTTCGCTCCTTTCAGTAGGGGGACCCCCGGTACATTTTTTGGGAAGGAGGGGGCCCTGCGAGAGGGGGGCTTGCAAACGCGAGGAAGGAGCGACGCTGGCATTCCCTCGTCTTCTTCTTTTTTTTTTTTTTTTTTTTTTTTCCTTTTTTTTTTTTT
>JAGKRZ010000578.1:0-10346 GCA_020002355.1 Intubia oerlemansii
AAAGAGACAGCGAAGAAAAAAAGAGACAAATGGGACTATTATGACACGTAGAGTGAATGCAATCGCTTGGCTAGAAAGGAAGAGAGAAAAAAAAAAACCCACATAAAGGGGCCAACAAAGCATGCTCCTATAGGCCAGCGTACAAGTCAACAATAATGTTGATGGCAGCAACGAGAATCTCGGCAGCAATAAGAACGATGACTAGAATGTTAGAAGGGAAAAAAACGTAAACGAGACGAGGAGAAAACAAGGCAAAGACTCACCAATCCATTCGAGTTTCTCGCCGTGACCGTGGCTGAGCTGCTCCTTGAGAACGGCCAGCAGATCGGCAATGACATCCAAGCGCTGCGTCAAGAGTCCGACGCGCTGGTCCATCTCGAGGTAGCTGCGCACGGCCTGGTAGACGGGCTCGAGCTGCGGCTCGACCCAAAAGACCTCGGGCGTGTCGAGCACGGAGCCGTTGAGGTGGATGTTGATGCGCAGGATAAACAGCTCGCCAATCTGCATGTTGATCTGCGTGCGGCTCAGCGCGATCGTGCCCGTCGTGGCAATCTCTGTGGGAATGTCCTTGCACGTGTCGATCGTCGACGCCACCACCTCTTCAAACAGCGACGTCTTGACGCTCTGCGCCAGCGCGTGCGAGATGGCCAGCTTGGTCATGTAGCTGTTCTTGTCGCGCAGCGCGATAAAGTCGTTGTAGATGCGCGCCTGGTACTCGTGCGTGTAGTAAAAGTTGAAGAACTCGGCCTCGACATCGTCCGCCGACAGCTTCTCCAGCTCAAACTTGGACAGCTCCTTGAGGAACCGCTGCTCGTGCTCCTCCGACATGCCCCAAATCACCACCACGCCATAGTCAAACAGGAAGACCTCGGGCGTGTGCACCGTAATGTCAAAGTCGGCCGGTCTCTCGTGCCGCATCGGCTGCTCAAACTCGCCCGGCATCAACGGCTGCTGGTGCTGCTCCTCTTGAAGCTGCTGCTGGTGCTGCGCGTCGTGCTCGTATCCGTCAAAGTGGTGCTCGTGGTGGTGCTCATGATGCACGTGGTCGTCATGGTGGTCATGGTGGTGGTGGCTGTGGCCGCCCTCCAGATAGCCTAGCTCGTCGTACCCGCTGCTGTGAGATGCTGCACGCACAATCTCGCCGTCGTCCATAATGACTTGATCTCGCTGGAGACTGCTGTTGTTGGCAGCCATCTCGACCAGATCAGCACGCCACTGCGACGTCGGATAGTCGGCCTCCACTTCGTCTGCCGAGTGCCTCCGTTCCTGGAAATACGAAGAGTCGGGCAGCAGCGGATCCGTCTCTGTCGCTGCAGCACCGGCAAGACTCGCCTCGCCATGGTCTTCGTGTACTGTCGTCATCTGCTGCGGCTGTTCTTGCTGCTGTTGCTCTTGTTGCTGCTGTTGCTCTTGTTGCTCCAGCTGCCCTTCTTGCTGTCCTTTTTGCTGGTGGGCCTTCACCACGGGGTCCCGTTCAGGCGTCGGAGGCTCAATGCGTATTTCTGGAGAACCATGTTCGTGCCCCTCACGGCGTGCGGCCGCCTCTTCCTCCTGCTCCAGCTGCTCAAGATGAGCTAGCTGCGCAGCTCTTCTTTCCCGCCGGCTCGACCGGCCATTGTTGGCATTGCGCTTGGCAAAGGCATAGTCGTATTGCATGTAGATGCACTCGTCGATCAGCTTGGGGTTGCCACCGCGTATGCGGCCCCGGCCCTTGAGGAATCTCATCAGCCCATCCATCTCGTACCGGTTGGCCGTGCAGTAGGCCGTCACACGGGGCAGCCGGACACGGTCCGCCTTGCCGAGCATGGCAGCATCGCGACGGGCCGTCGGGTCCTTGATGCGCGTGTACTGGCTGTACACGTCGCGGCCGCTCTCCTCATCAGACCCATCATCGCCAAGCTCCGGGTTCGGCAGCAGCATCAGCTTCTGCGCGTTCTTTGTGCTGCGCTGCGGTCCAATCTTGGGCAGGTGCATAGGCGTCAACTGCGCGCCCGGCTGGCCAGGTCCATAGCTGTTCCGGCGGTGAAGACGGCTATTGACGCCGCCCGCCAGGCCCGAAGGACCACCGCCAAAGCTTGCACCCGAGGCCACAGCAAACGCCCCAGCCGGGCCGCCCTGTCTTGCGCCGGGCGCGGCCGCGATCGCGCCATACGACAGCGGTGCAGCAGTTCGCAGCGGTGTTTTGGCAGAGACTGGCCGCGTCTGGACGGCGGCAGGGATGTTGTAGACTGGGGGTGATGATGAGAGAGGAGGATCGATGGTGCGCGTCACAGGGTTGGGATCAAACGTGACGTTTCGGTGAGGCTTGGTGCGTCCTTCAGCGCCGCGCCGCGCCAGGGCGGACGGCGACGTCGGCGATGTAGATGTTTTTTGTGATGGCTGTGTGGACGGCACGGGTGTTGGCATCGGGTCTGTCGATGAGCCAGCGGCTGGTTCCGACACTCCTGATGGTCCGGACGACGGGGGAGTGATGCGCAGCAATCCCTCGGGCGCTGTCTGAGCCACAGCTTCGGCTTCGGCCATGGCTGGCGAGTGCGACGATGCGGCAGTGTAACCCAGGAGACACGTCGATGGCGTATGAGCGCCTTGTAATGTTTTTTTCTTCCAAAAAACTCGAGGTCACCGCTCGTTGTTTGTTATTTTTTCGTGCGTTTTTCTCCGTCTCGTATCGTCTTCTTTTCTTCCCTCGTTGTTGCCTTTTTTTCCTCCTTCTTTTGTTTCTTCGGCGCCACAAAAACAACGTCGCCGGAATAGGCACTGTTCTTGCGTCTTAGAAACAAGTCGCTGATCAGAGTCGGTATCGCAAAATGGTCGAATATCCGCCAGTCATCAAAGTCGCTTTCTATAGATGCGCCGCTCTTCTTGTTGCAAGACGTTGTTTGAAGGAATACGATGGAAAGGAAAGTAAGAAAGGTCTGGTTTCCAATCGGTAGTCGTTTTGTTAGCACTGGCAGGCGCCTTTTTTTTTAATTCTCGCATGGGCAGGAGCGGCGCATGACGTTTCGCCCCAATGGCAAGCTCGGCTGGGATCCACTAGAGCTGCACGGCGCGTGGCCCAACACTAATAAAATCTCATAGCACCTTGAAAAAAAAAAAACATTAAAAAAAAAAGTGCAGCCCAATTCCAGTGGATGCGCTAATTCAGCGCTCAAAACTCCCCTGCATGGCCGCGTTCGGTCTTTACCTGCAGGGGGTCTAGGCACACCATGACAACTAGTGGAGGTACCCCGTACGGGGCTTACACGCCGCAAAAAACAATTAAAGACTCATTTTCATCAAATGGCGGTCGATGAAAAATGTCTCATGTGGTTTTTCTCTTCATCACATGCTGACAACAACCGGTGGAAACGTTTTGCCAAGTTTTTTATTCAATTCTTCCATCATCAGTAGCCCGTATTCTGATTCCCATTCAATATTGTCCAAGAGTCCCTTCAAAAAATAGCTTCGCACGCTCATAACAAATAGGTATAAGGTAGGTAAGTGAGTAGGTAAGTAAAGAAACTCATTTTCTCATTCACACGTCGACAATAGCAGTCTCAATCTCAAAGCCAGCCTTTTGCAGCCGGTCGATGTACTTTTGACCCATGAGCGTCGGCGTAAACACACCACCCGGAAGGTCAAGGTTGTCGTGAAGAATGGCGTTGGCTCCTTCGGCGACACAGATGCCCGTCACTGGTCTCTTGTTAGTGATGCGCGAGGGATCGAAATAAAGGACGTAGGCGGTAAAAAAAAAAAAAAAAAAAAAAAGAAAGAAAGAAAGAAAGAAAGAAAACCAAAAAGACCAAAAAAACCAAAAAAACCCCCCAGAAAAACCACTGGACAAATATCTTACATTTGTAGTTGCCTCCAACATAGGTGACCTTGGCATAAGCCTGCTGCGTTGGCTTACTACCGTCAGGCAGGTCCGGAGGACCAACAGCGGTATAGTCGAGCCGGTTGAGGGCCGCCGTACCGCGGCCCTCGCCCGTTCCAGGAGCAGAGATGATACGCCGGAACAGCCAGCGCACAGGCGGAGTCGTGAGCAGGAGGAAGGCGCCGGCGGCCAAAAAGACGTGGACCTTGAAGCCCTGGAACCAAGTGCGCACGTTGAGGTACTCGTGCATGGAAAAGTTGGGGCCATAGGCCTCGGCAGCGCGTCCCGGAAGGCTGGCCAGCAGACCCCAGGTGCGCTCGACCTGTGACTCGTTGGTCGAAGCAGCCACCGACGTTGTCAGCTGGCCCAGGTGCTTGACGTAGGTGCCTCCCGTCAGCTTCGTCCAGAGCGAAGGGTTGCCACGCCGTCCATCAGGCCGCGGGATGGGCGAGTTGGCATAGGGCGTGGCCCATGCACGGAACTCGCTCCACGAGAACGTCTCAAAGGCCGTGACGACCGTGCTCAGCGTGCCGCCCGAGGGAACACCCGTGACGCGGAGGGCCGTCGTGACGTCGCCCGTCGGCGCGTCAAAGCGCTTGTGGTTGAGCTGCACAACTTCGCGGACGGCCATGTCGGCCGGCGTCGACTCGATGCCGTTCTGCGGGAACATCATGGCGCCCGTCTTCTTCGCCGTGGCTTCGTACTTGGCCGTCATGCGCATGACAAAGGGCACCTCGCCCGTCGTGTCAAGATAGTGCGTGCCAGCTTCGGCACACGCCTTGAACATGGGCTCGCCGTACAGGGCAAAGGGGCCAACCGTCGTGATCATAACCAGCGTACTCTGCGCCAGGGCTGCCACACTGTTCGGGTCGTCCACGTGGCACACCTCAATGGCCGGTGGCACGCGGTCAGGGTTCAGCTTCTTGAGATCAGCTGCTACCTGGGCCAACTTGTCGGCCGACCGGCCAGCCAGAGCCCATTTCAGATTTGTCGGCAGATTCTCGACAATGTGCTCGGCCGTGTAAATACCAGTGTATCCTGAAGCGTGTTAGAATTAGAAACGAGAATGCATCGTCACAGGGACAGCCATGAGTTGGCATAGGGTGGCTTACCGGTCGCGCCAAAGACGACGACGTCGTACTTGCGGTTGTGGTCTTTGATAGCCATCTTGTATCAAGGCAGCTGGCGCGTAGAGTGAAGAGGTGAAGATGAATTATGAGAGTGAGAGAGAGATGGAGATAACGTGAGAAAAGTAGAAATTGCACTTTTGAGACAAGACTGGGCAAAGAAAAATAAGGGGGAGAGGAGGGCGAGGGGTGACTATAAGATAAGGAAAGAGCGACCGAGATGGATGCTCCTGCTCTAATGTGACGAGACTCTAGACGTGTTTGGCCAAACCCATTCTATATCAAGGACGCATAGTGCAGAGCTTCTGTCTGCGCCGGACGTCACAGCTTTACCGTACTAAAACCGCAGGTTCCAAGACAGTTGCGGCGTAGCACGGTCTTTTTATCCACATGGCGACACCTACAAGCGCCGTGCGAGCATGTTACTCCGCTCCGAGTCCTGCGGCCGTCCGACCAGCTTTGGTTTGATTCCCCCCCCTCTCCCTGACCTACGAAGGTTTGCCATCCCATGGAGGTACTTTTTATCGGAACACGCGTACTTGCCTCGCATCAATGAAAGAGCTTCCATGTCTCTCCCCTCTCGTCCTTTTTTTTCTCCTTCCCTTTCAAGAAGTGTACTGCGATGCATTGTGCGTGGCACTGGTCCAGTCGGGACGCAGATTTTCGTTGCAGCACTTATACGAAAGTACGGCGCTGCATCAATTGCAACGCTATGTTCAACGCTCTACCATTATTGCAACCTTGTTGCAGAATTAAACTTTAACACTGCATTATCGGACATGCCTCGGCTTGAACCCGGTGCATCTGCTATCCCGTACGAGTACAATAGAGGCCGGGGGGCATCAGCAATAATATCCACTTGATACCTATTTTGGCAGTTTAGGCCCGGATTATGTAACATACGCGTGTGGATGCGAAACCCACATATATAGCCTCCATGATTGGCCAAGTCGAGACAAAGATCCAGGTACATGTTGATCATACAGAGATCGCGCAAATATGGAAGTACCCATAAACCCCCATTTGCGCTAGGTCAAAAAAATCACGTCACATGACAGACGGAACAACCCTAAGTCCGGAAAATACACATTTTTTCACCAATGTGCAAGTCTCCACCAAAACTCTTTGGTGGGAGGGAAAAAACTTTAGGTCCCTCTTGGTGTTTGGCCGCAAAACGAGAATTCCATCACGACCACATCTTGTCCAACCCGGAGAGAATCTACGTTTTCGACAACAAAGCGCCTCTCACAACACCGCCAAAATGACCAAGCAGTACGCACGATCCCATATCGACGATTAGCCCAGATTGTCGACGCAAGACACCACGAAAGCCACCCGACAGCAGAGAGGAGGAAGAATAGGAGAGGTCATGAGAAAATTTTTGGTTCCTCTGTCGTAGAGGAGATTATCGCATGACGACCCCCATCTCTCACGACTCGACGTTGTCGGGTGACATTCTTCGGTGGCTCTTGCGCGACAAGAACGGCGTTTTTGAAAATACAGAATCAAGCGCTGACAGTGTTTCCTCTCCAGCACCAAGAAAGTCGGCGTCACCGGCCGTTACGGTACCAGGTGAGAATTTCTCTACCCCCAACAAACCGACAACGACGACCATGACGAGCGACTGCATTCGAGAAGACGCCGAACATTTAGACAAACGGGAACGCGGAAACATCGAACAGACTGCACGGAAACCAACAGCGGCACGCACGAGTCAACCCGCGGCCCAACCGTGGCCAGTGCTCAACCACTTGGTCGATTTGACGAAAAGGATACGGTCACCTTCACAGCCACAACCGACAACTGCAGCAAACAGCATTGTATAACCATCGGAAAACGACACCCATTCTCTATTCGGCCGTCTTCTCGAATACAGTTTCTTCCTCAAACGTCCAGCACGGCACACACTGGAACACCAAAATACTGACCATCGTCCAGATACGGTGCCTCGCTGCGTAAGCAGGTCAAGAAGGCCGAGATTGCCCAGCACGCCAAGTACACCTGCACCTTCTGCGCTAAGACCACCGTCAAGCGCTCGGCTGTCGGTATCTGGCAATGCAAGGCCTGCCACAAGGTCATTGGTATGTTACAAGCTCCTACTCTCAATCAATTCAACTCTTTGTCTCGATCATGTGCTAACCATTTCCAGCTGGCGGTGCCTACACTGTCTCGTATGTACCATCCCACATCAGCTCGATGTCCCGAGATCTCAGCACTGGATTTATCGGGCTACCCGTTGAACCCTCTGAATTCTGATCTCCGATCTCTTGCTCTCGACGACACTTTGCTAACCATACAAACAGGACCCCCGCTGCTGCCGCCACTCGCTCCACTCTCCGGAGATTGCGCGAGATTGCTGAGGTGTAAGGGCATCATGGGAGAGGCATAAAAAAATACGAAAAAATTTCAGGGAGATTATCCAACATTTTCGTGGAGTTTTGCAAGGGACTTGGGAAAAAGACCGGGAAGAGCGCATCGTCCACTTTTCATGTTTTTCACTTTCGGCTTTTTTTGTCACGACTCGACCCGGGACCGCTTCTCCTTTTCGAAAGGAAAGGGGAAGAACAAAAATAGACGAAATCGACGATATCAAAGACTATCCTGGGCTGCGTGGTGCGGCGACGGCGGCTGCTTCCGCCTCGCAGTACCATTGCCCATTTCCTATATTTTGCTTGTGTGAACTGCAACATCCCGAGGTGCATGGGGGCGAGTTGCCGCGATAGGCTATCATCTGCCTCGCCGTCTTTCTCTTGCTATTTCTTCCTCGACGAAATCAGCAGAGACATCATGTGGACTGCATGATGGGTGGCCTGCGTGATCAGCCACGTGCCGCTGTATCACCCTCATCGGTTTCGATACTTGGCCTCCTTTTCCCCTCATTCTCTTGTGTTTGTCTGTACGAGAACGACGGTGCAGCCCATTAAGTCGACGGCGCGTGACCTCCGTAAACTGCATACATTGCCTGCGAGTTTTCGAGCAAACGGTATTGCGTTTGTGTGCACGTAAAAAGATACTGCCGATCTGGCGGTTTCTGTCACGGCCTGCATGAGATAGTAGTTTCCCCTCTCCCGCCTAGCCATACTACGTAGTCCCATGAGCATTTGGAAAGGGCGGTCTATGCATACGGCCATCCCGAATTCGTTCCGAGCCATGGGAAAATTCGGTGCGTGTAAAATCTCTCTCCTACAAACAAGGATCTGCCCAGTCGGCTCTCAGCTCGAGTTCCTTTTGAATTCCTCGCGCCCGGCGGGATTTTGCCATAGACCTGTCGACCTCTCTGTATGGTGTCTATTATTGGAGTGGCAGGGTGTGTATTGGCTCCGCCCCTTACTCCGTATGTGTGTTCTCCGGAAGATGAGCACATGAATGGATTGTGTATGGCATGCCGTGTCGTGTTTTGGTGTGGTGTCTGTTTGTACTGATTGCGGAAAGTAGCGCCTGCAGCGTCCCTGCTGAATTTGGTTTGGTGGTCTGCCGTTTCTTCCATCTTACTTCGTACCTACTCTGTACTAAGATACGTTTCTCGCCTGGTAGCCGCCAGTGTCTCACAATCGCTGCTCCGCGCCAAAAAGGAAAGAGCGAACCGAGCGCCTCTTGCCACGTCTCGCCTGAAAATCATGATTATTCTCTGCTCT
Source organism: Intubia oerlemansii (assembly GCA_020002355.1). Lineage (NCBI taxonomy): Eukaryota > Fungi > Ascomycota > Sordariomycetes > Ophiostomatales > Ophiostomataceae > Intubia > Intubia oerlemansii. The sequence continues at coordinate 8,616 of JAGKRZ010000578.1, forward strand.
CTATTTTTTAAATTTTTTCAACTGGCAATGTCTGTTTTGTCGTAATGTTACGGCGTCTCGTTCCTGCCTTCCTCTGATATGACGAGTAATCGTGCCCGCCGTTTACTTTTACCAGACGCCCTGCGTCATGCCTGCGCAACAGGGGCCCAGGTGCAATGCACAAAGGAACTTTGTCCGCACGGGCCACACTCATGCCGTTTTTGTACTGAAATTCGCCCCGCTCCGCCCTTTGAGAGGGAAGCCGCGACCGAGCCCTCCATCCTCCCGGCTAGCTGAGAGGCGCTACAGAGTGACATATGGGCCCGCCACAGGCCACCATAGGCTGCCAATCGATAGCAGAAACCGTGTTTGGCAGAATGTACTCGTACTCCGTACTCGTAAAAAGAAAAGTGAAAAAAAAAAGGCCCTTCCCCCTTAACCTCGACGTTGATTCGTCTGTTACAACTGTTTTTGTTCCGAGTCGCAGAGACGCTGCATACTATGTACGGAGTACAATGAGCAGGCCTATGACACCTTTTCGCCTTTATATTTTTCCTCTCTCCGAACCCGCTTATACCCCGTCGTTCCTTCCTCCTCCTCGCTCTCTTTCCCTCTTTCCTTCCCTTCTGCTGACAGTGCTTTCTGCCAGTACACTAATGACTCGCGCCTTCCGTCTTTTTGCTTTGCGCCTTCCCCCAAGCACAGTGGCAAAATAGCCCAAATCCACCACCACTACACTGAAGAAACCGGGCAGGCACCAAGGCCCAAACCCAACAACGATCGGACACTGGAAAGCGCTTCTTTTCCACTCTTATTGCTTTTATCCCTTTTGGCCGCCTCTGAACGTTTTTAACTTTCCGCCTCTCTCCAGCTTCCAATTCTCCATTTCAATTTCCATTTCCATTTCCATTCCCATTCTCATCTATACTTTTTTTTTCACCTTGCTTCACCATTTCAAACCACGCTCAGCTTTTCTCTTTAATTTTTTTTTACTCTTCCTACAACACTCATCCTTGTCGCCTCACCCTCTTTTCAGCAACAAACTGCACCTGCCGCGTTCATGCGAAGAAAAAGGGCGCTGTAGCCACCCAATCTCCACTGAATGATGGCAGAACAGTGTATTGTCTGCCTGGACACCCTGCTCCACGCTGCAGAACCCCCACCACCAGCGCCGCCGCCACCCCTAGACGCCAGCACGCCAAACGGCCCAGCAAATGGGCCAAACAACGCCAATACTGCTACTGTTGGCACGGCCGTACCGAGTCCCGAAGGTGCTGCCGCCAAAACCGAGTCCCCGTCGGCGGCCGTCAAGGTCGAGCCCAAGCACGAAACTGTCGACAGCAGCATTGCCAGCATCCCCAGCCATCCGAATGGCGTGGGCATCAAGGCTGAGGACGACGACAGCCACCAGCAGGCCAGCAACGAAGATGACCAGGTTGCTGTGATCCAGACCTGTGGCCATACCCTGCATAATACCTGCCTGAAGGAATGGACCACAAAAGCAAACAGCTGTCCCATTTGTCGGCAGTCGTTCCATCTGGTCGACGTGTACGACAAGATTGGAGGTATGTCTCGGGCGTCTATTCATATTGTGCATTTTTTTTTGTCATTTCTATTCTTGGTGTTGTTGTATCTTATTGTTGGCCGTGCCTTTCTCTCCCCTTTAACCCCCTGCAGGCATGCGCCCTGCTTTTTGCTGCTACCTGGTTGTTTTTTTTTTTTTTTTTTTTTTTTTTTTTTTTTTTTTTTTAT
>JAGKRZ010000579.1:0-10351 GCA_020002355.1 Intubia oerlemansii
TTTTTTTTTTTTTTTTTTTTTTTTTTGCTGGGCGTATGTGTGTTATTTTCATGCACAAGAAGGGCAGCCGAATTCATCCTGCGCTGACTAGGCGCTGGGAAAAAGAGGCAAAGGAGGCAAACCAGACCCCCATTCTCGGGTCAGACGCTTGGACGCCTCAGACGCTTGGACGTCTATCTCTCGACCCAGAGCACAGCTGAAAATTGGGCCCCTGACCTACAAGAGAGTATCTTACACAAGTACGAGTGCGTTGCGAGGGAGACTCGTGCGCTCGTTTGGTTGCCACGGACCTTTTTTTTTTCCTCTCTCTCTCTCTCTCTCTCTCTCTCTCTCTCTGGAAAGGTACTTGTGCAACTGCCAGTCGTGGCCGGGAACCGCTCCAGCGGGTTGCAAGCGAGAGCGCCTCCCTATGGAATACAGACAAAGTGAGACAGCCAACCTACAAAGTAGGGGGTATTGTCCAAGTACCTATCCAAAACTCGCGCCCGTCCACAGCGCTAGCAACGGCAGCCAAGAACAACGTTTTTAGCGTGTCATTTGGAGGGCACTTCGCTACGCCAACGAGCCGTTTTTGCGGAGAAACCTTCTTTTGCTCCCTGCTTTGGCACCGTTCTGCATCGTGCCATTTCTCGGTTTTCGGTTGTTTTTCCCTTTTTTCCTTTTCTTTTTCCTTTTTTCCTCTTTCAACCTTTTTTTTAAGCTCTCGCTTCTTTTCGCTTCTTTCCTCGTCCTCCCGTCCTCCGTTTTACACTTTCCGCTTCTCGCCGTCCCAGCTGGCTGGCATACACTTCCATCGCTGTTTTGTTTTGCATCTCTGCGTCAACACGTCCCCCCCTTTTTGATTTCTTACCACGTCAAAACATTCTCTATCTCGCTCGTCACATTCAATCACTTGACACTCGACAACGTCGTCACTCTCGTCGTCATTTCTCTTGTCCTTTACCTTTTCAAACGAGTTCGTTTTTTTTTCTGCCCAGCCTTTTCGCCTCGCTGATATCAACGGCTTCCCCCTTTTCTCTCTTTTATCATTTTCCTTCCGCGTCGATTCGGCCATCCCAGCATCCTGTCATATATCATTTATTTGTGTCACTCGCGACCTGGTTCCGTCCGTTGCCATCGGAATATCGATCCTGCTGCAGTACTGGCTCGTGGCCTCGCATTGTGCACCCGCCTGACCACCAACACCGCCCCCCCAAACTCTCCCCAAGACCCTCCCCAAGACCCACGATACGCCCTGTTTCACAGCCTCTGTCGTGTCCTCCTTGTACGCCCTCCTGGACTCTTGGGAAAATCTTCCTGGTTCGACTTCTGTGTCCTTACCAGGACATACATGACTCGGAACGAGACAGCCTCACACGATTACTCTTCAACACACCTTGCGTTTTGTCGTCGTCGCTTCGTGATGGTCTATTATTAGCCGGATTCTACTGCCTCGCGCACGCTCTCTCTGTCGTGTGCGTGTTGGTGTGTGTGTGTTTGTGTGCCCGCACGCAACTCATGCCCATGGTTACGGGTCACATATCGTCGCCATGATCCGGCAAATACACAGCACCGAGCCGCCAGCGCCTGTGCCTGTGCCTGTGCCTGATCTTGACTCAAACGACGCCGATGCAATCGAAGTGGACGACAGCGGCCGCGACGATGGAGACAACAGCGCCATCACAGAGCGTGCCTCAAGGCCCTGGGAGAATGCCATGAAATCAGCCCTCGACGCCCTGCGGGCAAAGGCGAACATGCCCCTTCCACCGTCTCTTTCTCCCGAACAACGAGCAAGCAGAAACATTTTACCGGCACGGCCGCGCGTACGACGTCGCAGCTCCAGATCGCCAAAATCTGAAAAGTCGGGAAAACCAGACGGGTCAGAAAAGCCGAGAAACACATTGTCGACGGCAAGCTCATCAGATTCTCTGCGCCAGCCTTTTTCTCTTTCCGACGTTGCAGCAGATGTACCGCCAATATCGGCATCTGCACCAGCACCTGTGTCGCAATCGGCCATAGCTCCAGCATCGCGTCATTCTCTGGAGTCGAAAGGCAATATGGACCGGCTTGCCAGCGCACTTGGTCGCCAGCACATTGCCCAGAGGTCTCATCGGGACGGCTCTCTTGGATCGCCGTTACGCAGTCGCCACCCACCCACAGCCCATGCATTTGCGGGCAACGACCCCGTCGGCGAGCTCGAAGTCGACGAGTGTGAGACCGATGACCAACGGGAAATCAAAACGAGTGCCCTCGATGGCGCTGCTACCAGCAAAGCGGATAGCACTATGCCTCCGCCGCCGCTGCCAACACCACGGGCCGGATCCTTCGCGACCACGTCGTCCGCCGTGAAAGACACAATCGACATTCCCTATGTGCCGCCAAGCTTACAGAGGATGCGAGAGCGTCGGATGGCGCTGGCGGCTGCCAGCGTGCAACACCTCAACACGTCGCGTTCACCCGCCTCCCGTCAGACGATTCCAAGAGCAACCTCGACAAACAGCAACACAGCTGGTGCAGCTTCGCCGACTAGACAAGGCGAGCCACCATCCGCCATCTTGCCATCACCCATAGTGACAGCCGCCCTTTCTGCGGGGGGAAGCATTGAGGCAGTCGAAGAGCAACTGCCTCCCGTGCCCGAATCAGCCATGTCTGTCATTGAACCATCCCACGAAGCCGAGGAGCAGTTGTCCATGGCCCCATCATACTACGTCCCACGAACGCTGCCCGCCCCTTCTCGCCGTGCCTCGCAGCTCTCTCTGTCCGCAACACCAGGAACCGATGCTGCCAGCTCCGTCTCGCCGTCGCAAATTCCGCTGTCCGCTTACTCGCTGGCTCTTTCGCGCCTTTCATCAACCAACCGTGACGGCGCGTCATCCAGCTACGACCTCCACGAATAGCTCAACAGCAGCAGTGTCCCCGAGTCTGCGCCATCGCTGACCACGGCGCCCATTGACGGCGGTGCATGGGGGGATCCTGGTGCATCAGCCGACACGATGATTGAGCCACTGCTCTCCTTGCCTGCTGCACCCACCGTTTCGAGAATGCCGACACACGCAGCACCGTCTGCTCCTGTGCCAGCCATGTCGCCGGCTGCGTCCCACGATACAATGTCTCAAAGCCGGTCGTCGTCCAGTAAACGCAGCAGAGAAAAGTCGCACTACACGGCCTACCTCCCCGAGTTGTCCATGACCCGGATCATGGCGTCCTACAAGGATTTTGGGAATGCCCAGGAGCCCAACCCGCCCGTGGTGGATCTGGATGTCGATATGGACGCCACAATGGACGCCACATGGGACGCCACGTCCAAGAGCGACAATGCAGCTTCTGCGTCCACTGTGGCCAATATAACAGAGGGTCCTATGCACTGGACCATGGCAGCCCTGGAAGCCGATACGGACGATGCGATGCCCGACTTGGCAGCGCAGCCGACGATTGAAACTGCATGGATGCAGTTCCTGCCATCGCTGCACCGGGTGGCGCACCAACATGGCATCGACAGCGGCTATGTCGGCCCTCTCCGGTACATGCTGTCGTCAGAAGTGGCGATGCGCTGCAGAGACCTGGTCCGCAAACAGCCACGCGTCAGAAAACGGCCCGGTCGACACGGCTCGAGCCGCAATGCCAGCCATGGAGCGGGTCACAGCACTCATCAGAATGCCGCGCGGGCGCCGAGTGTTGCCGGAAGCTACGCGGGCAGTCATGCCGGAAGCCACGTCGGACATACCATAGACGAATGTGCCGGCACTGCCGCGGCGAGTCACGATCACCAGGAACGCCATCGGCGGCGTGTGGAGCGGAAACTACGACGAGAGAAATCGGCTCTGTCGGTCAGCGCCAGCTACGACCATCATCCGGCCGCCTCCCTTCCTGGAGTCGCTGCAGCAGAGCCAGTCGACATACGAACTCCACCCGACATACACCACCCTCAGGTGCCTCTTCCCGATGTAGGACCGTCTTCCATGACCCAGCATTGATACATATTGTCATATTATTCAACGACATACCTACCTCACATCTTTACATTCTCTTTTATCATTTCATGACTACATACATCGTTTTTTTTTCTTTTGTCCTCCCTCCATGGCTATGTCGCAGGACCTACACAACGACCAGCCAGCTAGCTCTGCATACAAATTTTTGTTTCATTTGCTTGACTTTCTTTTTGTTTTCCTTTTTTTTTGATTCTTTCTGCCCAGCATGGACGGCTTGTTCTTTTTTTTTCCTTTCCTACCTCTTGGTTCGGCTTATCTTCTTTTCCATGGCTGGCACTCTCCGGCTCTTCTTTGCTTGCTTGTTGTTTTTTGCGGTGGAGCGATACCCCCTTCTCCCATACATGTCAGAGGCACCTCTGGTTAGCATTGATTGTTTTTTGGGGGGTTTTTTTTTTCGTTGTTCTTCCATAGGTAGTACTTTAAGACTTTCCATTCTACAAACATTGCCCGAAACTTTCTTTTTTTTACAGTGTCCACGAGGGGCAACTATCAGACAGGTCCCGGACAACTTAAATTAGTGTTGGTTCTGTGAACAATCAGCCATGTGGCGTTCCTGTCCGTTGCAAAGCGGACAACTCTCAATCACCGGCAAAAAAAAAAGTACTGAGTAACGCTCCGGCCTTGCCACAGACCGGCGATTTGCTGCAAAAGGCAAGTCCATACGGTGCTAGCGGGTGGTTTGTAGATGGAGGGAGGAGAAACTAATACTTAGTACGACGAGTAGTTTGAGACAGAGAGAGAGAGAGAGAGCACGACGCTAGATCGAGTCGAAGAGGATGTTTGCAAATCGCTCACTCCGTTCTTCGTTCTCTCTCTGTCTCTCTCTACATGGTACGCCCTTGTCGTCGCCCTTGTTGTCCAGCTGTCTTTTTTTGGCCTAGCATCACTCGCTCTAGAACGAAAGAGAACGAAACGGCGCATCTTTGTCTCGTTGGTCTGCTGCGGAGAAACTATCAGGAAATGTCGGACATTTGACATGTTTTGGTGAATCTTTGCCAAAGTACTCTTGTCTCTCAAAGTGTCTCTACCATTGTCCCATATTTAGGGTGACGTTTAGACTTTAGAGTTTCATTGTCTGGCGGCCTTGGACTCCACTCCGGGAACTGTGCCCGGCCCATGACTCCCTTTACTCTTTACCCTTATCCTTCTTCCTCCCCTCACCCACATTTGTGCAATCTACATGTACTCTGTAGGTGGTGTCTTTTTTTCAAGTGGCCAGCCTCCCCTATTTCATGATACGCTCTTTTTTGTTTTGTCAAAGGATTCTTTTAACATCCGGATTTACACATACCCAAACTAATAATTATATGATTTTATAACAGACCCCCTGCAGGCCAGTCGTGCTTGGATATTGCATCGGTAGGGACTCCGTATGTATCCGTAGGCAGAGTTGCCCTTTGACGGGTACCCCCAGCATCCTACACCGTAAGATACATTTTTTTGCTCCTACATCTTTTCTTGCTTTAGTGCGCAGTCGTCATTTGACTTGTGTCATTGGAGCTGTTCCTTTCCTGTCGCTGATCGCCGCTGCAGGTGGCTGGTCTTGATTCGTTTTACTTCCTCCCCCCTCCTCCTTCCCCTCCTCTCCTGATCTCTCTCTCTCTCCCCTGGCTACAGGCATCTTCCCTGCTGGATGGTAAATCGTTTTGTTTCGCCGTTTAGCCATTATTCGTCGTCTCATATTGTTCATAGTGTCATAGTGTCATAGTATCAGGTGTGTGTGGCTGTTGGACATTCCAGACGGGGTTACCTTGAAAGGCGGAAGAAAGAAGGCCACCTAGGTACCTCTTAAAAAAGAAAAAAGAAAATAGGAAGGCAAAAAAAAAAATTGCAATAAAGGAAAATACGAAGAGAGAAAAAAAAACGAAAAAAATAAAAACAAAGAAAATAGGTAAAGCAATATATAGACTAGAAGAAAACGTAACGGAAGAAAAGAAAAAGTCCTATGGGACGAATGATGAAAGAAGAAGATGGGAGTGGGAATGGGGAAAGGGGGGGGGGAGGGAGAACCCCGGGAACCTACCTACCTACCTACTACCTACTACCTACATCAGCCACCTACCCACCTCATGGGCCACCAATGCACGGCCGCATCCTAAAATAGACACGTGCTTTGGCCCAGTTCACCTTTGATAGGCTTTGTTCCATTGCCTTTTTGCCTTTTTTTGCTGCCCATAGGTCGTATCCTGTTGCGAGATCGCCGATTCTTACTGCAGGTAGCCCTGGCTACCCCTGGCGGGAGATTCTATGTTGTGCAACGTACGAAAAAAGCATCTTACTCTTTTTCCTCTTTGTTTTTTTACATTTGTCGTCATTGTCCTGTAAGATATAGGTACGGAATATGCGTTTAGGTGATCTACGACACATGGATATTTTTCAACGGGCGATTAGCACTACTTGCTCGGTTCGACGCAGCCGCCGTAGATGCGGCAATTAAACGACGATGGCAAGAGGAAAAAGCGAGGGCAAAAGAAAAAGACAAAAAAGAAAAAGAAAACAAAAACTAGGTATTTGAAAATCGTGGAGAAAAAAAAGTGGCAAAAAGTCAGCCTACGAAGCAACGATCTCTAAACTATCTCAAACCGGGCATTTCGCCGGCACTAAAGTGATGCCCATGACAAACCACAAAACACCAGCACGAGAAGTAGACTGTCCTCGCACTCGTTTTCATTACCCCTCTTCTTTCCTGCCATGTCTTGTATCACTTGCATTGCTCAGCTGTTGATGTGTTAGTCGTCCTGCTTAAGAAACGCCACACGCCACACTATTTTGACTCGCTCTCTTGAAGAGTAGGCACGGAATCATTCCTCTTTTGTCGATACCTATCAGAAAAAGAAAAGATACAAAAAATAGGCAGGCAGGCTCGGAAAACGAAATGCTAGTGCAAAAAAACTGTCTACATGGTCATGTCCGACGTAGCATGTGCTAATGAAAATCAAAAAAGTAAAAATCCTGGAAATAATTGTTTTTCTAAAAAAAAAAAAAAAAAAAAGCTTGGCAGGCAGGCACCTACGGACTACGGTGAATGGAACAGAACCCTACTCGAGCCATCTCGGTATCTGAATCTTACAGAGTACATGTACATGCATCTTACAGGCGCATGTACTCATCGTATCTCCCACAATTTCTTGTAAAGGCGGTAAAGCGACCCGAAGAATCCCAAGGATCCAGATGAACCAAAAGATGCAAACGACCCAAACGATTCAAACGGCCCGGAGTTCTCCTAAATCAAGAATTTCCAGACTTCCAAAGCTCTCTCTACCTTTACTTGGCTTCCTACAAGCCTTGTTGCCCCCCCCAAAAAAAAAAGTGAACGCCGACCTCCACGACGAGATGCTACGCTACAACACGACGTGAGGAATATGCAGAGTGCTGTTGGTTTTTGGCCAAAAAAGGATATCCATGTAATGTTTGTACTCAAGAGGCAAGATACTTGGGAGATACATGCCAATATATATCGTACACTAGGAACCACTAGGGGATGCCATGTCAGATACATGTATGCGTACATGTACAAACCTTGTCTGTCCCGATTTGGCATAACCCCGGATTTACATGCAACAGGTCGAGCATGGGAGTGCAGTGGAGAGAGACGCCCCTCCCCCCTTATTAGGTGCCGTGGACGTACTACATGTATCGTACGTCCCCGGTTGGCGTCGTAAAAACATACACGCGTCAATGTAATGTACATACGAGAATATGCTGCATGTTTTGTCCCATGTGAGTGGAGAGGGGGGTTGCATGTGCATTTCATGTGCATTTCTATTTTCTGACTCCTTGTGCTGAATGGGGATGTGCAGTGGCCCAAATAGGACATGTAGGACTCTCGATGGGAAGAGTGCCTGCAGATCCACACAGCACATGGAAGAAACAAGAGTGGCAAAAAAGGGAATAAGAGGGGGAAAAAGTACACACATTGAAAGAAAAAAAAAGGAAAGAGACGCAATAACGTGGCCGGGATATGCAACGGTGATCGGTGGATAGTACTTGAAGACATACAGAGTAGTGTGAACGGGGAGTTTCCTCTTTCTCTTGTCATCTTTCTTTTTTTTTCTTTCTTTTTTCTTTTCTTTTTGCAGGTGTAGGTACGTACATTATACACGTATATATTTTGTCCGATAAAGCATTCTCGAGCAGGATTCTAACAATATGTAGATCATGGATGATGCATGAGCATAATCCTTTTTTTTCGTCTTTTTTCTTTTTTCCTTTTTTTTTCTTTTTTCTTATTCTCAGCCAACCTAGTTTGAAGCCATTTGAATTATAATGGCGCATGCAAACAGGAAATTGGAAAGCAACGTAGGCATAATCGCATAAATGGTGTGCATACTAAAACTAAGCGAAATACCAGAGCGGACATTCAAACTCCGCGATGAAAACCAGCAGGGGAGGGAAGGGGAGGGAGGGAGACGAGAAAAGAATTACAAGAGTATATGTAGGTATGATGAGATAAAAAAAGCAGAAAGGGAATGAAAATGGAAACGATGCGTGTAAGCCAAAGGAAAAAATATTTGTGAGGAGTCAGAATTCAAAATCCATCGGATGATGCACCGGCGCATCAAGCAGATGTTAGGGGTCTTATCCGATGGATGTGGCGCGCGTGTGGGAGACCGTATCGCAGAAGAATAAAAATAAATAAAAATAAAAGGCAGAAAAAAGAGCACCTGACAGGATGATGATTGCCAGACTTGTACGTATTTTGCGCATAAACAACCCTGTTCCAACAATCGGACCTAAAGGACATGCCGAATCCGCCATCCATAAAAAAGAAATAGAAAATGAATCAATTTCTGTGGCTTTGCTCCTCTGGCATAGCGTCGCCAAGAAACAACGTTGGTTTTCTACAACATACAGAGAGATACATGTACATTGCATGTACATTGCATGTACGGAGTATGTAGGTAGGTATATGCATATATCTATAAATGTACGGAGAACATAATGTAAGATGCATGTATATGTATGTGCAGGCGGCTAAAAAACCAAGGTGTGAGCAGCCAAGCAGGGGAAAGAGGGGAGAGGCAGAAAGAAGTCAGGTGAAGGAGCCGGGTCAATTTAGGGAAGGAGAGGGGAAGGGACTGAGAGGGCAGAGATGCAAACTTTGGAGAGAGAGGGAGAGGGAGAGAGAGAAAGAAGGACCGAGAAAAACGACAGGCGGGGAAACAGTCCGTAGGGATCAGCCACGAACAGGAACCAGGCACACACCGACGCAGCCAGTGGCAAAAGGCATAATGGTTGCCTCCCCCGTCTAGCAGACCAATGAGCACTCTTTGAATGGCCGGCTCTCGTATGCATCAACATTTCTTTTCTTTTTTTATTTCTTCCCCCCCCCCCCCCCTCTCCTCGAGGACTCGCCATTTTCTATGAATCATCCGGCTCAGTGCCCGGTGCAGCTGCTGCAGAATTGCCGTTTGCCGGTCTGGACAATTATCTGCATCACGTGGTTTGTCTGTCATGGTAGTCTTCGCTCTCTCCGTCAAAGAAACAAAAAAAAAGCAAAAAAAAAAAGTTCAGCCTTTGATTCATCCAGACAAGACGGTGAGCAGGGGTCATCCTGGAGTACCCCCCCAGTCACCGACGTTCCATTGCCTACCCGAACATGCAAGACCTTGCATTGACAAGGTCAGCAGACTGTTGGCAAGATGTCCGGTCTGCCTCGGGCTACTCATTCATTTCAGGCTGCCCAGGTTCAACAGGGCTTCCATAATTGGCAAAGAGTCTTGAGGGAATGAATTAAAAAAAAGGAAAAAAAAGGGAAAAAAAAACAAGGTGTACTCGTAAGATAAACATAAATCCATGGTCTCTTTTTTCAAGCGCGAGAATTGTGCATGCATCAAGTCTTGGCCTCACTCACTCTTGTCCCTTCCCTCCTTTTTTTCCCTTCATATTGCTTTGCTGCATCCTCTCTCGCTTATGTACAATTTTCTATTTTCATCATGCCCGGAGTTATGGTCAGGACAATCAGAATTCACGCACAACACATACCTGGACTTATGGACATTTATGCCTGTTGGTTGTGCATGTATCTTACAACACGTGGACCTTTTTCTCGGCGCTTTGCATTGTTTCCCAGGTTCTATTCCTGTCACTCCGTCCTCCGTCCCGTCTGTCGTCCTTGTCCGTGTCTCAAATCTTTCCTTGTCTCAAATTTCTTGTCTCGGCTGCCCTCTACTTTTGCACGAGGTACTTTTTTTTGGTATGATGATGCAAAGCGGACACTAGGCAAAAGTAACAACACTGGCAGCCCAGTCTGGCCATTCAGCTTGCGTCTAGAGATAATAGCGTCTGGTCCGTCTCCCCTGGTCGGCGATCTGGAAAAGGTGTAGAGAGAATTTGACTTTAGAAAACAAAAAAAAAAAAAAAAAAAAAAAACAAAAACC
>JAGKRZ010000580.1:0-10273 GCA_020002355.1 Intubia oerlemansii
CATGCCACCACTACCCCCTCCCCCCTCCCCGTTGCCCCCTAATCGGCTCGACCCCCCGCCACTCCTTTCTGTCAACCCTGCCAGAAAGCTTCTTTCGTGTTTGAAGTGTGTTACATCCACTCTGTTGACCAACCTCCCTTTTGCTACTAGTCCCCTCCATATGGCCATTCTCTCTCGAACCCCTCCCCCCCCCTCTCTCTCTTTCCCCTTTCTCGGAGCCCTGGCCTGCAGCATCTCAACGCCTCCTTTTTTTATTCTTTTTTTTTGTACCAGTTCCAGTTGTAGAGTACTTTGTGACAAGGGTTGCAGGAAACCGCGACATCACTGAGAGGGCAGGAGCGACCAACTGCTGCACGTCCGAAAGCCCCGTTGTGCACGCATCGTTCTTTCCTTGTTCGTCTTTTGTTCTTTTTCGACTCCTTTTATCTTCCTTGCTTGTTCTTTTTCTTCTTTTTTTGTTCTTTGTCCCACCATCGCTCCTGCCGTTATTCTGCTCTTTGGCAGCGAATTGACCTGTTGGGCTGCACCGGAGGATCTTTGCTATTTCCCCATTCGGCCTGTGCCTATTGTGCCTGCTTGGTCCTGTACGGAGTACCTGCCGTCCTTTTCCTTTTTGCCCTTGACCGGGGGGAAGGAGCCAAGGAGCCCACCCTTTCGCTTTCCGCTTCCAGCAGACCCTGGCCCGTTTTCCTCGTCCTGTCTCCTCTACTCCGACTCCAATCCTGCTTTCTGCCATTTTTGCTTCCTGCTCCTTTTTTTTACTCGTTTTTTTCTCCCTTCCCACTCGCCCATTTGCGCGTCTTTTCTCATCCATACAACGGCCTCTCGACCACGCAAAAACCCTGCGGCGTGTGACCATTGGCCTCGCTGCTCAACGCCCACTGGCTGCCGTCCCACCGCACGCCCTCGTGCCCCGGCGCTTATCCTCTCTTGAATCCCTCTCACGCGCCCGTCTCGCCTTTTGCATTTGTGGTCCCTCATTTCCAGCATACTCTCGTTCGACTGTTCGACTTCTCTATCGACTGACTCTTACGTCTCCATCTTTCGCTCGTCGCTCTCCCGCCCTCACTTTCGACGTTTCCAGTAGTCACTGGTGTTTTTATTTCCCGTCTTTTCGATCTACCAATTCCCACAACGTCATCGTCGTGGTACACTTTCGCTGTCATTGTCAGCGTTTAGTGAATCATCGTCGCCCCGTCACCAAATTTCTCAAATCAGATCAGCTCCGTCTATCCTCCTCCCCCACGTCGACCAAACCCCCCAACCACCCCCCCCCCCCCGTGATCCCGTCGTCTTGCCTGTCGGCCGGCCGGATCTCTCTCCTCTCGCGCTCTCGCGCAACTGGCGCATGGGCCGGTCATGGCGCACGCGACCCTTCAACGAACAAACACCGCACCGTTATTGTCCGCCTCTGAAGCTGCTACTTGGTCACCCGCATCTTTTACCTCCTCCGCCGCCGCCGCGCCCGCTCGCAACACTATGAGTGGTCCTGGCGTCACCCGGTCCAGCCAAATGTCTGGATCTACCGCCTTCACATCCACGACGTCGCTGGCGTCGCTGGCCGGCACTCCTACGCTCGTCAACCCCCCCAGCAACGGCCAGGTCGTCGCCACCAGCAACATTATCAACCAAAAGGCCGATGCCTCGCGCTCGCTCTACCAGATCTGCGTTGCACTCAAGCAGCGTCTTGCCCAGGTGCCCGGCTTCGATGTCCACCTGCAGTATCTCGACGAGCTCGAGCAGAATGACGCCGGCGGCGACCCCGTCGAAGCTCTGTGGCGCATGCTGCGCACCGGCTACCCCCTCCTGACCGTGTACAACGCGCTGCAGCTCGGCGAACCGCTCGTCGTCAGCGACGAGAAGGGCACCGATGCTAAAAAGTCCAAGTTTGCCGCTTTCCTCTTTATCAAGTCGTGCCTTTCGGAGCTGCACATGAAGCCCGAAGAGTGTTTCGCCATTGGCGACTTGCTGGGCACCGACACGACCGGCTTTGTCAAAGTCACCACCGTCATCAACACCGTGCTTGACCTGGCCAAGGAGCGCGGCCTTCTCCTCAACGTCCAGGCCGACGACGAAAATGCCACTCCCGCCGCCAACGGCAACGGCACCAGTCAGCTCAGCTACCGCGACCACATCATCCGCGAACTGGTCGACACGGAGCGCAAATACGTCCAGGATCTCGAGAACCTCTACGACCTCAAAAAGACACTCGAGCAGGGCGGCATTCTCACCGGCGACGTCATCCACCAAATTTTCCTCAATATCAACGCCATTCTCGATGCACAGCGCCGCTTCCTCATCCGCATAGAGTCGACCAACTCGGCGCCGCAAAAGGCACAGCAATGGGGCAGCCCCTTTGTCGCTTCCGAGGAGTCGTTCAGCGTCTATGAGCCCTTTATTGCCAACCAGCGCAAGGCCGCCCAGGTTGCCCAGACCTACTTTGACAAGATCCGTTCAGCCAACCACCCCGTCGCCTGCGACTTTAACACGCTCGACGGCTTCTTGCTCAAGCCCATGCAGCGTCTGGTCAAGTACCCCCTGCTCCTGCGCGACCTGCACAAGAAGACCGACTTTGTTGAGGAGCGCGCAGATCTTGCAGCCGGCCTGGCCGCAGCTGAGCGCGTCCTGCAAAACGCCAACGATGCCGTTGACCGCGACGTGCTCGACGAGGCCCTCCGCGATCTGACGGCCCGCGTCGACGACTGGAAGAACCACCGCGTCGACCAGTTTGGCAAACTCCTCCTGCACGGCATCTACACCGTGGTCACCGGCAAGAGTGATCAGGAGAAGGATTATGAGATCTACCTGTTTGAGTACATCTTGCTCTGTTGCAAGGAGCTGCTGCCCAACAAGGGCAAGGACAAGAAGGACAAGACCAAGGCCGTCATGCCCAAGACCAGAAACAAGAATGCCAAGCTGCAGCTCAAGGGTCGTATTTTCATGACCAATGTGACCGAGGTTGTTTCCTTTTCCAAGCCGGGTATGTTACCTATGTCCACCGTATTTTGCTTTTTTTTTTTGTCTTCTTTTGTTTCCGCCATCCGTTATGCTCTCCTCGGCTAACCATTTTTTTCTTTTCATCTGCAGGATCCTACACTGTCCAGATCTTTTGGAAGGGCGACCCAGGTGTTGAGAGTTTCATCATCAAGTTCCAAAACGAAGACATGATGAAGAAATGGTCTACACTACTAGTCAACCAACGCAACGCCAACTTGCCACAAAATGACCACAACGCCGAGCAGGCGCCTCCCGACTTTGCTTGGATGCGCTCCGCCTCGGGCGGTGTGACGGCCATGGAGAACCCCTACGCCGAGGAGCCTGACGATGATGATGATTACAATCACATCCCCCCGCAGCAGCAGCAGCAGCAGATGATGAACAACGGTTACCCTGTGGCGCCTCTCCGCACTCGCTCCGTCACGACCGACAGCAACCAGTCTCTCAACGGCCTTGTCCGCCAGCCTCCGCCGACATACCCTCTGCCCATGGTCCCCAACTCTCTGAGTCTGCAGACGCAGATGCAGCAGCAACAGCAGCAGGGCCCTACGCAGCAGGCCTCGTCGCCCAGTTTGCGCGGCGGTGATTCATACTTTTCCCCCGTGGCCGAATCGCCCGTCTCGTCTCGCACCAGCACGACGTCTGGCTACTTCCCGTCGAGCGCCGGCTACCCGTTCCCCAAGGTTGGCACACCGCAGCCCAACTGGGACGGCGAGCAGAATCGCTACACAGCACCCGCCGTGCCTCGGGCGCCGTCGCGCGATGGCTCGTCTCCCGGAAATGCGTACGGCACGGCACCGAATGGCGGCGGCCGCAACCCGCGCGGACCGTCGATGCCCGTCATGTCGCAAAACCCGCAGACGGCGTCGCAGCAGCAGCGCAGCCGTAGTTTCAGCACGCCCGACATGGCGAATCAGCCGGCCAACCGCCGCACGCCCGGAGGCAGCCAGGGCAACATACCGGCTGTGCCGGGCATCCCGTCGCACTTCCACTACCAGACGCACGAGCGGCACGACTCGAACAGTGTCCCGCGGTCGAATACGGGCAGCCCGCGCAGCGAGCTTCCCATTCGCACGAGCACGCAGAGTCCCGGCATCCAGCAGGCGCGACAGCAGCAGCAGGTGATGCAGCAGCAGCTACAGATGCAGCAGCACCCGCAGCAAATGCAGCAAATGCAGCCAATGCAGCAGCTGCCTCCAGGCCAAGCGTTTGGTCCGGCCATGGGCGGTCCGCAGGCGTATCCTGGCCCACAAGGACAGGCAGCAGCAGCAGCAGCAGGCTACCCTCGGCAGACGACGCCCGGCCCGGGACCTATGCCGGCCGGTATGGGTGGTATGGGTGGTATGGGCATGATGCCGCCGCCGCAGGACAGCATGATGCAGCAGCAGCAGCAGCAGGGCGTCATACCATCGGAGCCTCTTGGTGCGGGCACGCCTGGTATGGGAATGCCCGGTATGCCCGGCATGGCGCAGGATGGCGAGATCCCGTTGCCGACGCAGCTCAAGGTCAAGGTGTTTTACGAGTCGTCGTATGTGACGCTGGTGGTGGCGTTCAACATTACGTACCAGTCGCTGGTGGACCGCATCGATGCCAAGCTGGCGCGGGCGACGAACAGCAGTATCGGCAAGGGCAGTCTCAAGCTGCGGTACCGTGATGAGGACGGCGACTTTGTCAGCATTGCCAGCGACGACGACATCCAGATCGCCTTTACCGAGTGGCAGGAAAGCCAGGAGGGCGGCGGCATGTACGGCGTCGGCGAGATTGAGCTGTTTTGCATTGGCGATGGTGTGTGAGAATGTGTAGACACATTCTGTCGCATCTTGCCTTTTCGCCTTCTTCCCGCATATCTTTTTTTATTCTCCCTCTCTTATTTCCATTGCATTGTCGCACATTCCCATTACACCTTTTGCCGCAGGCTCACGCCTTGTGTCCCTTTTTCTTTTTTTCATCTGTTCATCTTTTTTTTCACCTCATCCTCTTTTTTCTCTTCCAATCTTTTCTTTTCCTTGTCTACATCGTCTTTATTTTTTTGCCTATCCCCCTCCTGGATTATACCACTCGAAGATAAACTTTTCTTTTTTTTTATTTTGTCTTGCATGAAGGGCGCTATCGGATTTGTTGCATTCTTTCGTTGAACCTTTTTTCCTTTTCTCTTTAAACTTTCCATTTTCTTTTCTTCTCTTGGTTACACATACAATGGACTATTTCTCTCTATACTCTCTATTCACACCCATTTTAACATTTTTTTTTCTTCTCTACGTCATTCCATCACCATACAATGAGCATGGGCCCCCTGTCCGCTTTCCTTGGCCGTGCTTTTTTTTTTTTTTTTAGCTCTCTTTCTTTTGTTCTTTCATTTGTCTTTTTACGTTTTCTGCTGCTGGTCGTGAGGAGGGAGTTTTTTCATTTGTCCGTTTTTGCTTTTTTTATGTCAGCGTATCTCAAAAAAAGACAGACTGCTAAAATCAACAAGCAAAAGAAATCGAATATCCGAATACTTTGAATAACCTCCAGCTACCCGGAGGACGTGACGCTCTGTAAAGTGAACCCGTACATGACTAGGTAGTTGCCTGAATAAACACCGCTATAGGCCACCAACAATCTGCCCAAGGGACTGTGCTCCTGACAGAAGGTACTCTGTAAATGAAAGTGTATTTTGCGCGCCCTGGCGGCCAAATCGAGGTCACGTGCATATGATTTATCCCCATACGCGCTTTCCTCAGCCTTTTGACGCGTGTGAATAATTGGACACCAAATACAAAACGCATGAGAATAAGTCGAGTATCCTCTCTACAACCATTGACATTGACAATCACCGAAGAAAAAAAAACACAGCAAAAAGACAGCAACAAAATCTCCCCCTCGTCATGTCTTCCAGCCTCGATCTGGAGACGCTGGGACGCGCGTTTCAAGGCCGACCCGACCTTGCGCAAGCGATCCAGCAGGCGGCCGACACGCCGCAGCGCATTGGTCTCTTTAACAGCATCTCGAGCCATGTGTGCAGTCTTTTGAGTGATGGAGGCGAGCCAGCTCTCAAGCGGCGACGTGTGGAAGTTGAGGGTGCAGGAGCACAGCAAACGCTTCCTGCGAGGACGGCGCCGTCGTCGGCCGCTTCCTCTGCGGAACAAAAAGCCAAGAGCGAAGACCTGCTGCTGGTGGTCAAGGACATTTCGGTCTCGATCCCGCAGCGCAAGAAGTTTGATCTCTGCTTTACGCGCAACTACCTGTATGCGCGACTGCCCGGTAGCACAGAGCCCGTGACGGGCATCACCTATGCATGGGTGGATTTTGGTAAGCACTCTTTCTCTTGATCGTCACCTTTTTTTGCATTCCCTCCTAACAACCAAGAACACATCTTCTTTCTGCCCGTTCCCGACAAGGCGCAAGTGCAGCACAACTATGTCTTGATGCCCAAGGGCACAGCGCTGGCATCGCTGTCGAAACCTGCACCGGCCGCCGCCGGCGCATCCAAGACAGCAGGAGCAGCAGGAGCAGGAGCAGCGGCAGCACCCACCGTCGAGCCGCTGCTCTTTACCATTACGGCGGGCGCGCCCAAGCCGGGCCAGGTGGAGGGATCATCGGCGGCGCGCGCGGCCAGCTTTGCCGACTCGTTCCAGACGCTCTTTCACTGGGCCATCGAGGGGCAGCTGCAGGCCGCCGGAAACCAGAGGGCCCCCAAAATCGTGGCCACGGACCCGCGACTCTTCCACAGCGCCGCCCGCCAGCCGTTCCGGCCGCAGGAAAAGGCCGTGCACGTGCGGGCGTTCCGCGGCAGCAAGGAGGGCAGCGTCTTCTTTCTGGCGACGGGCATCCTGTGGGGATTCAAGAAGCCGCTGCTGTTTATCCCGCTCGACCGGATTGTGGCGGTGAGCTACACGAGCGTGCTGCAGCGGACGTTTAACATGGTGGTGGAGGTGGACACGGGATCGGCGACGGAAGAGGTCGAGTTTGCCATGCTGGACCAGGAGGACTACAACGGCATCGACGAGTCGTATGTGCGGCGGCACAACCTTCAGGACCGCAGCATGGCGGAGCAGCGCAAAGCGAAGCGCGAGCTGGCCGAGAATGCGCGGGACGGCAAAGACAAGACCAAGGGCGAGGCCGGCAGCAACGGCGCCGATGGGGACCATCAACAAGACGGAGAAGACGGAGAAGACGAAGAAGATGACGGTCTCACGGAGCTGCAGCGTGCCGAGAAGCTGCTGCAGGATGAAGAGGACGAGCTGGAGGAGGACTATGATCCAGGCAGCGATGACGACAGTGATGGGTCGGGCAGCAGTGATGAAGAGGAAGACGATGACGATGGTGAGGGCGGTGAGGGTGACGACGACGAAGGTGACGACGATGAAGAAATGGAAGATGGAGAGGAAGAGTAGGTTTTACTGTTTTTTTGTACATCCCGTCACTGGCGTGAGGCGTTGCAGGAAGGGGTTGGCTTTCTTATGTTTTTCCTTGTCTCTTTTTATCTCCTGTGATATGTCTGCTATCCTGTTTCTTGTCTTGCCTATTTTTTATACTTCTTCACTGTCCTTACTATAGAAACGGGTGTGAGTGTGTCTTCCATGTACAATGGTTGCATCTGACGGGAACTTCATGGTCAAATGTTTTGTTTTTCTTCTTTGTTCTGCCTAGTTACAATCATGTTTGCTCATTACACCCGAAACACGACTTTTTTGCTATTCTTTTGCCCTCTGCACACCACACACGCCCTCTCACAGAGCTGGTCCCTGCCAGCCATCACGAGTCAGCCGGCCGACCCACGACTGCTTGTGCGGGAAGGTGACTTCGCACTGGCGGTGGAAGCCGCCGGCCTGCAGCAGCTCGATGAAGCGAGTATTGTCAACGCGCGGCTCGATGCAGACGCTGCGGGTGCGGTAGTCGCTGGCCAGGAGCCACTGCGCGATGCTCGAGAGCCAGAGGTGGACGCGGCCGCGGGCCCAGGCCTCGCCGATAAAGACGTGCAGGCCGCGGTCAAAGTCGTCGGCCTGGGCGTGGCCGCTGGCGCTCAGCAGCCGGCCGAGCGTGTCCTCCTTGACCCAGTAGAGCTCAAAGTAGCCAAAGGGCACGCCGTCCCAGAGGCCGATGACGGGGAAGCTGTGGGCGCTGGCGAGGCTGTCGCGCAAGAAGCTGGCCGTGTACTCGCCCCAAAAGCGCGAGACGCGCGGGTCGGCCATCCACTTCTGGATGAGGGCGGTGTCGGACATGCCGAGGAGGGCCCTGGCCTCGGGCGAAGCGGCCGATGACGGACTCTGCGGGCCGACGGGGCCGTGGTAGGGCACGGGGCTGGGCGAGAGCGAGGCCACGCGCAGCGAGAGGTACTGCTGGACGGAGGGGACGAAGCGGGCGTAAAAGACCTCGCCCATGCGCGGCGGTTTGGGGCGCGCCGGGTGACGCACACCGTTGGTCATGGTGTAGCGCAGTGGTGCGGGAGGGAAGTAGGTGGGGAGATGCGAGGTTGAATAAAAGGGACCGGCCGGGACGGCGCCGGTGGCGGTCGAGGGAGGAGGAGGTGGTGCTGCTCCCGAGACGACGGGCGACGTCGGCCGGCTCGAGGACGGAGATGTCGGGAACGACGAGGTGCCGGCGATGCCGCCCGACGTCGTCCTGGATAGATGGATGCCGGCGGCGGCAGCGGCGGCCACGGCCTCGTCCGTTGGCTGCAGCGTAAAGAGGAAGAGCTGCGGCGGGATCTGCCAAAACATGTTGCGCGTGACAAACGTGTCGTCCCAGACACGGTCGTCGCTCCCGTCCTCGTTGCCAGTGCTTTCAGGGTGGCCCAGCACGGACGACGACTCCGACACCAGCAGACCCATGCGCTCGAGCTTGGGAATCAGATTGCGCCGCTTCAGCATGCCCTCGCGGCGGATGTGCACGCGCCACTCGCCGCGCGGCCGTCCCGCCACGGGCGTGCTGGCCGAGGCCGTTGTCGCGGGCAGCGTGAGGTCCGGCTCCCGCTGCTGAAAGTACCAGTACAGCGTGATGTACAGCATCATGGCTGTCAGGCGCGTCGGGCTCGCGGCCGGCTTGTAGTCGGAGTTGCTCGGGCTGCTCACGCTCGAAATGTACAGGCAGTCGCCATCGAGCGTCGGATGGCGGAACGCATGTCCTTCATCGGGCTTTTTGGACTGGCCATCCTTGCCGTCGCTCTCCTCCTTGGCCCTGTCCGCCGACCGAAGCACAATGGTCCAGCCAAAGGGGAACGGACTGTTGTGGTTCTGGTTCAAATCTTCCGACTTGAACATCACTCCAGAAAACACCGGCACCGCCGTGTAGCGCTGCCCATCGGGCAAGTAGACCACAGAGTGGCCCATGTGTCAATGGATCGTGTTTCAAAGAGAAAAGAAGGAAAAGAGACAACAGAAATGTAGCAGATGCAGGCCGTCAGCAGGGATCACGATATTGGCTATCGCGATTCATGACGTGATGCTCTTTCGCATGCTCTCTCGACCGGGGGGCGGGCAAAAGTGGGTCCGTAAGTTATGTAATCAGAGAAGAGCTCTAGCGGGGTATGCCGTCCGCCAAGCTCTAAGCTACTACCGGAGTACTGCAAAACCATGAGCACAGCGTCCCTTTCAGCCTTGCCGACAGCTTTCTTTGGGCCGCCCAGCGCCAGGAACCAAAAGAACCAGACGGAGCCCACGTGCCGGAGCAAGGGCCGAAAACCAAGACACAAGGCACAAAAAACGTTGAATTGCGAATGTCCTTTCTTTGTTGGTCTTTTTTTCAAACATTTGTAAGGGAACTTAAGGTAAAAAGAACAAAAAAAAAAACATACCTGGTATAATATTGGATCTTTTTTCTTTTAATTTCCGTGTTTCAGATCCAGGTAACTGTTGGTTGTTTAAATTGATGTTCTTTTTTCATCATCCCATTCATCTAGGTCGCCTTGTTGCCATTCTAGGCAGGTATTCAATTGCCATCATCACCCAGACTTTCTCTCTCATGGTTCACTCGTTTTTTTTTTGGTCTGTCCTCGCTGATCCTGAAAACCCGTCTGTAATGTTTTTTTTTTTTTTTTCGTCTACAGTCTCGTCTCAAAAAAC
This sequence comes from Intubia oerlemansii, assembly GCA_020002355.1. NCBI lineage: Eukaryota > Fungi > Ascomycota > Sordariomycetes > Ophiostomatales > Ophiostomataceae > Intubia > Intubia oerlemansii. The sequence goes on from JAGKRZ010000580.1 coordinate 10,041, forward strand.
TGCCGTTGCAACTACCGTCTCAACGTTGCATTTCTTTTTCCTTTCATTTCTTTTTTTCTTCTTCTATTCCTTCGTTCATTTTATTTTTATTATTATTGTTTTAACATCTCCTTCACCTAAACGACATCGCATATCACTAAGAAAAACTACTTCTTTCCCTGACGCCTGACGGGGGACGTCGCGGGGAGGAAGGCGTCCGCAACATGTTTTCGGAATGTGAGTTTTTTTTTTAG
>JAGKRZ010000581.1:0-10258 GCA_020002355.1 Intubia oerlemansii
GGGGGGGGGGGGGGGGGGTTAAATAACATAGGTAGGTGGCTCCGGGTAGCTTGTAGGTACCTATGATTTCCCCTATTGTGCGCCAGTGCAAACATGTAGGTACTCCGTAGGTATGGATTTAGGTAATAAGAATTTCCGAGGTTTTCAATAGACTCTTTACTCACAAAAAAAAAAATAAGGTTATAAGCTTGTTACTGCGCTGTAGGTAAGCACAGCCCTGTATTGCGCTGTAAGCTCTGCGCTAAGTGCCCTACAGTGTAGCATAAATACAGCGCTACGTGCGCTGTATTAAGTGCAAGGTGTGTAAAAATATTTTGGCAGGTGTATCGATATCCGGCGCCTAAAGCTACCTACGCAGCGCAGCTTACAGCGCAATGCACAGCAAATAACGTACAGGTTGCGGCAGCGCATTTGGCAGCGTATTCGGTAGCGTATTTAGAAGTGTATTTAGTAGTGTATTTAGTAGTGTATTTAGTAGTGCATTTAGTAGTGTATTTGGTAGCGTATTTGGTAGTGTATTTGGTAGCGTATTTGGTAGCGTATTTAGCAGTGTATTTGGTAGTTTATTTGGCAGGGTATTTAACAGTGTATATTACAGCGTATTTCGCAATAAGTTTTAGCGATCGCTTCTTACCCATTAATAGGCTTAATAGGGCACTTTGATTGGTGGAATGGGTGTCTGATGAGCTTTATGGGGGTGTGTGTACCCCCTACCCAAGAATAAAATCCTGTGTAAACGATACGTAAGTGTTGAGGGCTACATGTTAAGAACCTACCTAAGCAGACCGAAAAAGAGGAAAATAAAAAAGACCAAAAAAAGCAGAAAAAAAAAATAAAAAACTATCATTCATATCGGCGACTACGTGCTCTACAATAAGAGGTGATTGAAGACATGTTAGGCAGAAATACAGAAATGAATGCCACCTATGCGGATAGAAGGAGCTTCCTGATATGGAAGTAGAGTGCCCAGGTACATATCGGTAGGTATGCGAGCCGAATGTCGACCATAAATAAGGTAGGTGCCCAAGGTAGCATCTCATATGAGCGAGGATTTAAAAAGTTGGCGCAGTTGAAAAAAAGAGGGTGTAGGAGAAGGGAGGGGGAAAAACGGGAGACCAATACAAAGGCCAGAAGTAAATTCTTGTGCATTATTGACGTGGCAAGCGCAAAGGGCAAGGCTACGGGAGACCGGCCCAGGGCAACGGACTTTACACCAGCTTCCTACTGTGGGAATCCTGGGACCTTCCGTCGTGTATGAGAATGTGTATAAAATGTGTATAAAATTCCCGTACGTCTCCCACGTCGGTCGACTTGATTTTCTATCACCTTCTTACCACAACTCCCCATCTCTTTATACACTCTTCTATCCCTCTACCCTACTTACTTTCTCGATCGTTTCCCTTTACAGCTCTACTACATTGCATCAAGCAACATGAGGCCTCACAAATCTCTCCATCCAAGGTCATTCCAGCAGCGCATGCTCACGGCAAGTTCTGCTTCAGGGGACATGGCTGCCCTCTCGACTGATGCGCATGCGAGTGGCCAGCGAGAAGAAGGCCAGACAGATCACCACGGCTGCCACTTTGTGAATGATGAGTGGCGTCGACCGGGCGATCGCCCGCCATATATGCTCCCGACGGCCCGGAGCAATAAGCTGCAACCGATGGCGGAGAAGCCCCTACAGCCACATAGTGATTGGCAGACCAAACCAACGGCGCAGAACGCTGCACAAGAACAACCATTTGAGCTATATGCAGATGGCAGGTGTCTTGCAGAGCGCCGTGGAGCATCTGCTCCATCGATATCTCATCCGGCTCCTTCCTTGGCCAACATACCGCAGGTGCCAGAGCTTGATGGCATGCCCCAAGAAATACGGAGATCACAAGGAGCACCACTTGCGTCTCATCAACATGCTCTAATCCATCAGCAGCCTTCAGCACAGCCGCCTCAGCCAACACTACCGGCAGCAGCCACAGGACGACCGGCTGAACCGACGCCTAGTGGGCAGCCTCATTTCGTGTCTGTCGGCATTGACTTTGGAATGTCATACTCTGGAGTTTCATGGCTGGATTCGTGGGAGGCAATCAAAATTCGCAACGTCAGCGATTACCCTGAACAGGACGCGGCCTCTCGGAGCCTCAATGGAGGGCAGGTCCCGACATGCTACGACCGCAATACCGGAAAATGGGGCTACATGGTGGGACCTGAAGACACAAAGGCCATCACCTGGTTCAAACTGCTGTTGCTCAACGAGGAGGAGATTCCAAAGGACATCCGAGACGCACCTGAATACAAAGCTGCCCGGGAAAAAATTGCAACAACCAACAAAGACGTCGCCATTGACTATGTGGCCGGGTTCCTCAGGGAGCTCTGGAAGCACGCCGTGTCGCAGATCATACGGAGCATCCAGAGCCAGGTATCCACTGCCAGCGTGGAACTCCGCGTGGCCCTCACCGTGCCGGCCATCTGGCCACGCCATGCCCGAGATTCAATGCAAGAGGCAGCGCGCCGGGCTGGTATTGCGCGCAACGGCAGATTTTCCAAAACGACCCTATCCCTTGTCGACGAGCCAGAAGCTGCATCCCATTCTGCTAGCTTTGAAAAAACGCCCTTGTTTTCTCCATTTGTGGGGAATACCTTCATCATGGTTGACTGTGGTGGCATCACGGTTGACGTCATCAGCTACCTTGTAAAAGAGACCACCCCGGCACTTCAACTTTGCGAGGCTGCGTATGGCGATGGAAGCCTGTGCGGTGCTCTCACGGTCGACAAGGCATTTGTGCAGTACGCGCTGAAGAACAAAAAGCTTGGTCTTAGTCTAATGAGCCCAATCGAACGCGAACGGTACATCCGACACCATTGGGAACAAGGCTACAAACGAGACTTGCTTGCACATCACAAGAACAGTGATGGTGAAGGAGCACGCGACACAGCCAATGGCCGGCCCGAAAAGGACAAGAACATGCCGAAAGCCTTACCAGCGAGGCCATCGCGTCGAGACAACATGAAGAGCCTCTTCAATGGCGGGCAGAATCAAGAAACAGAGATAGTCCTTGATCTGCCCACCCTCAACGGTTTGTTTGAGAAGACAGTCAAGGGCATCCATCAGCTTGTGCGCCACCAGATGGAGCAGATCGAATCAAAGGGCCTACAAAAGCCGATGGCAATCGTCTTGGCCGGCGGCTTGGGATGTTCAGCTTTCCTGCATGCTCGGCTGCAAGAGGAGTACACTTCGGTGGTTAAGTTGGAAAAGTCTTGGTCAGCCATCGCTCGCGGCGCCGTACTCAAAATGCATCAATCCATGACAATGCAATCGGCACAGAGTGCGACACCCATCACGACGATGGGCACTGAGTCGCGGGGGTCGGAAGAGCTCGGTGCCGAGTACCAAGGATCGCGGTATGCCTCTGAAAAGCTACCCCGTGTTGATGAAGACGTTGCGCGGCGAAGCTACGGTATCCGAATGCTTGTCTTGGAAAGCGAAACAAGCCCTTCGTGGTCCGTCAACGACGAGACCATGGAAATTGGAAAGGATGGACGTCGGCGGATATGGAGAATGATGTGGTTCTTGATGCGTGGCGAGGTCTTGGAAAAACGAGCGTCGGTTTCCTACCGGTTCTGCGAGTTCCCGCAACCTACATCCAGGAATCACACAGAGTTCACTGTCTACGAATGCGACAAGGAGAGCCCACCCTTGATCAGAGACTCCAGCTGCAAACCCATTTACAGAGTTCTCTGCGAATATACCACCTCGTTCGAGCAGTTACCGGTGGTCAACCATCACACAGGGGCACGGATTTTGAATGGAATGAAGCTCACGGTGAGTTTCGGTGTCGGAAAAGATCCGCAGTGGACGTTACAGCTCGAAGACAACGGTCCGAAGCAGAATATTCATATAGAATATATATGACGAGCTGTGCAAGTCTCGAAGAGCACAGTCCCTGATTGATATTTAATGGAGGTGCTGGTAGGTAAAGTACATTCTCGGTCACGAGTAGTGGTGGTGAGTATGGAAATTGCTGGTATAGGTAAGTTATCAAAAAGGTATATTAGTACTTCCCTCTTTCGTAACGAAATCGAGGGAAAAGATATATTCTCAGAAAAAAAAATACACTTTCAAAATACAGATGAAGACCTTACACGCTTGTATCACTATTTTTTCACAGGCTGCATCTCCTGTCATTCGCATTGCCCCAAAATAACATGTCCATTTACGGTTACCCGGCTATAAACAACCCGAAAGCATATACGGCTGGACATGGGGAAATATCTTTTTTCCATCGAAAACCTTATATACTGATTAGATTCATTCGACTATGAACCTGATGGCTTAGACACGCGCCTTCTTGTTCCGAGTCCTGCTCATTTTTGGAGGGAGTGGTGTGGTAAGGGTGCCTAGCTGTCAATTAGTACAATCTATCTTTCATAAATATAATTTGTGATGGTTTCATGTTTAGTTCTTCTTTATTCGGAACGTTTTCCTATTGTTTCAATACCAACCTCGTCATGCAGCCACAGGCAGGGTTACACAGACAGCTTTGCGCTTATTAGTGCTACGCCAGTACCTGCATGACATCACGCCGAAAACATTATAATCCTCGCAGATATATTGTGTGATATGATTATGAGTATACCAAAGAGGTGTGACTCCTAGATGACAGCCCTATTAGCATCACAAAAATCTTTCAATGCTGTAACGTGGTGCTGGTTGTCTGTTGTTCCCAGTGCAACTTCCTTTTTCGGACGTCTTACTCCGTAGGTACGGCACGGCCCCGAGAAATAGACGGGCCGCCCTTGTTAGTGCGAGCGCTAGTTGACTTCTAGCGCCCTTTCCTTACAAAGTAGGTACTCGGCAGTTTTGAGTTACACGCCCAGCCGGCAAAGCTTTGGGTCTAACATTTTGCCAACTTTGGGCAAATTCTACAAGCTTTGCAAGGTTTCCTCTGGATAAAAGTGGCGTTCTAGTTAGTCTCTGCTCCGACGAAAGTGGCCGAGAAGCTATTTCCGAGAGCATCTACTAGGTGGCCGTCGATTAACGATACTGAGGGATGCCCATTCGACGAACAGATAACTAAGGTAGACAGCATAAAACTACACTGTGGAAATTTATCGCTGCTTTCTACATATTCCTTGAGCTGCGGAAGATCATACACACTGATGGGGGCAGGATAATGTGCTTCCAGAATTGGATTAGGCCCAAAATATTTCAACAAATTCGTTAGGGCCTGTGGTTTAATGGTATAACACTCCCTTAGCATGGGAGAGGTCCTGGGTTCGATTCCCAGCCGGTCCAATTTTTTGCCTCATTTGGTCACATACCTACGATGCGAAGTATGTAGTTTTATTACCACTCTTTTTTTTTGTTCTGTCTGTATAGGTAGGTACGTCATAAAAACGGGACGTTAAACTAGAATAAAACTATGAGGCAAGGCGTAACGTGTAACAACAAACTAGCATAGGTAAAACGTAACAAGCCTCCTATTATCACAGGACGCCGATATTCCAGTCTAAGAGCGGGCGGTGAGAGAATATAGGTAGGTAGACAACGTAGAAACAAAAAGAGAACCCATATTCCATTTTGATGGAATTATGATATGATAATATGTAGGCAGACAGGTACAGGAGAATAGTTCAGCGGGTCAACAAAGAAGAAGTAGAAAGATAACAAACGAGGCCGTGAAGCAAAAGCAGAACGAATAAAGAAAACATGAAGGGGAAAGGTGAATAAAATTGAAGGCGGTGATTGAGAAACAATCTTTTCTTAAAAACACCTCGAATAGATTGGAAGGAATGGCCGACTTCGATGGTTAGACAGGTTAGGGATAGAGTGAAAGTTGCGAGCTGCCTACATCTCGAAATGTCTTGCGCGGGCTTATTAACATAAGCACCAAACGCCGCACCCCACGGGCCTAACCACGGGACGAGGTTCTCCTGTGCAGTTGCGGTCTCGTTCCTGGCAATTTCAAATGTGGCTGCATTATGCGGAGCATGCTTTCCGGGTTCTTTGAGACAAGCATTGATGCGAGGAGTTCAGTGGCAAGTATACGGCAGTTGGCAACGTCAATGAGAGCTGGGTGATGGACGATCAAGAAATTGTCATAAATAAGCGCAAGAAGACGGTTTCCCTGATCGACGCACTCTTTCACGTGCTGGCGTAGAGCTTCCATTCTGTCAACGTCTGATCCTCGAGACCAGTTCGAGTTCTTGTCGCTGGGAAAGCCGCAGTAGGCATGAACTATGCGCAACACCAAGTCCATGATCTCTCCTGCTTGGGGGTGAAGTGTTTCATCGTCCGAAACATCGCTAGCGCTCAGTTTCAATCTGAGCCCGGATGGCCACAGATTTACCAGATTGTCTTCGTGCCTGTTCACCCTCTCCGCCGAGCTGCTATTTGTTGCATCACGAGCACCAGTATTCGTATGTCTCGTGAAGTCGTCGATATAGCCGCCGGGCATTGCGCGAGTGCCGAAGGTAGTGGTGCTTTTACGTCGACGGCGTGCGGTTTGATTAGGCCTTTTCTCCCGGCTTGACAGTGTGTGACGGAGTGTGTGTGTGAGGTGAATCATCTCCCGTGTAATATCGCTGTGCTTTACATGTGCATCTTTGTTGTTTCTGTCAAACGTATCACGAATAATCGCGAGTGTGCGACGAAGACTGTCGTAGCCGCAAGCGCCAACTCGGCTAGGGTCAACTGCCGATGCACCCATACCAAAAAAAAAAGCTGAAGAAGAGATCATATGCCGCCTCATAGCACTCCACAGTTCCGAGACGGTTCTGGGGGTCCTTGTCTAGCATTTTCAAAACGACAAATGCGCCTACCGGGCCACCCTCGTCTGCAAACCGTCTCAGCAATTTTTGGCGCTCCTCGTCTCCCTCCCACTGTTGACACCGTGAAACTCTGAATGGCAACTCCAAGGTGGTAGCGCCAGAACCATAGATATCAAGCTTCTGCCCATCCCAGCCTGCCTCGGAAGCCTCTGGGGCTGCAAACATGGGTGTTGAAGAGGCTGGCTGGGAGTTGTCGAATCTGGCTTCGCTGAAGTCTGCAATCTTGAGGTGATCATACCCATTTTCACTCTTGTAAATGAGTATGTTGTCCGGCTTTAGATCGCAATGATATACGGGGCGTTGTTTGCAGTGCAAGTAGCGTAGGCCGCTCAGCTTTTGCACGAGGCAAAAAGCCGCGTGGAAATCGGCAGCCGACACAAACGTCTCACCGTAGTGAACGAGAATCCGGCTACCTTTGTAAGAGCCGTCATAGCTGGTGCCCGCGATATAACTCGCGATTGCCTTCTTTCGTTCGGCCAAGGCTGTGTCTGGATCGCTCGGTGAGTTGCCTGCAATGTATCGGCCGAGGCTTCCATGGCGAATATACTCAAACAAGAACAGTCGCGGATTGGCGGTGTGGCCACGAAATGACACAATATGTCCCTACATGTGCAAAAAGCAACCTTGTTAGCAAATGCATGACTTCTATGATTGAGAACACAGCGGGTGGGGGCGCGAGGACGAAATAGGAAAGAAAAAAAGAGAAAACACGTGCAAAGGAAACAATGACCTACATGTTGTTCCAAAGACTCCAAAATTTCGAGCTTCCTCTTCCATTCCTGCTTGTTCGGTACCAAGTCGCTCAGAGCAACGTCCTCTTCGCCGGTTCTAACGTTCCAGCGTAACACTGCGACCGCACGTGCGCCTCTCCCAATCTCTCTGAGCACGAAGAGCGGCTTTTTATTAGTGGCCTGCAGGGATTCCTCCTCAATGTGCGTCCACGTATCGATGGCACGTCGAATAGAGTCGTCAGAGCTCATGAGAAGGGTTTGATTGCGGATATGATCGACTCGGGCCTTGTGCTCTTGCGGCGTCAAGTCCGTTGTAGTCGAGAACGTGACGTTGAGAGTTATCTTGGAACCGACGCGTATGGTGATGCGATATTGGTTGTCTGGCCTCAACCGCCAAATGAAGGATTCCCGTGGCTCGTCATCCGAGGCGTTCAGATCACCGTACTCAACTACCGTGCCAGAGTTGGAGCTGATATTGCAGACGATAGGACAGCCATCAGCTGCAAAGCCAAAAGCAAGGTGGGCATCGGCGATATCGTCTGCCCCGAGATGAAAATGAGCGAGATGGCTCTTTCCAAAAATCAAGAAGGGTCTGGGCAGCGAGTCGCCGAATGGAAGTTCGAACAAAAAAGGTGTCCTAGGATTCTTGAATGGTTCATTGTGCGTGTCCTTGACTACAATATTGCAGTGCTTGTTCTTACGCCAACCGATTGGCTCTACAGTCAGGATATAGTCGCTCATCGTAGATTGTCGTGCATATGATGGAAGGGGTTTTGTAGACATTTCGACGGTGATGTCTCCAGGGACTTTTTCTCTTCGTGACAGTGAATGAGTCTACAAAAATATGAAGAGGAAAAGAATTTTCTTCTTGTTGTCGAGAAGAAGGGGCAGGAAATAATAGAAAGGTCAAGGCGGGACAGCACTACTTTTTTTTGTCTACGAAAGGCACAAGGCGTTTACCTATCCTTACCTACCTAGGCACGGAGTAGTTGGGTCAATAGGAAGTACGAGTAGCCATTGTACCCTCAAAGTCCATTTATTATTCTCGGTGGGTGCGGTAGCACGGAGCACCTGTCGAGTTGAACACTTTTGCAGTATACGGGAGCGCCCGTTTATGGAATCGGATCACCAAGCCTTCCGTGCAAACGAAAGGTAAGATACAGTTGGGAGGTTCTCCGCACGTTCTCGAACTATGGATGGGGAAAGTTGCATCTTCAAGCCTTCTCCGACCCGCTGTAGTTCGAGCCGAGATCTCTAATTTTTGCACAAGCTCTATGCTATATTCCGTATTTTACAATATCAACGAGCCATGGGAAAATCAGAACTTGAACGGACACTGCCCTAGAAACACGACAACATACTCCTTGGGCGATGCTTCCTACAGGCCTCTACAGATGGAAAACGGTAACTACGGAGTACAGGGTACGCGCAGGGTACCTCTAGAGGAAGTATAGCACCAAATACGTTTCTGGGTAATATCACTGAGAAAAAGAAAGCAAACTATGCGAGAGGCACCTCATGGCCAGTGAAAGAGTCATACATCCTTGCGAGATACAGCCTGCTGCTGCCTTGCGCGGAGCCTTGCCCATGTCAACCTTGGAGGCACGCTTGCCCTCTGACCCGCAAGGCATCCATGCTAAGGCTCGAGGTGGTCATGCGAGACAGAACGCCTGGGCTGTAACTGTACAGTCGGCCGGCCCACAGTGCCTTGGCTGCCATGACGGACGAGGCGGAATGCCTCAACGGAGGGCGTGGCGGAGACGGGTGGGACGAAGAGTGCCGAGGGTGGGACTGGGTAGGAGGTAGTCGGATTCAGTAGTCGGGATCCATGGTGGCTCGTAAAAACTGATCGGTGTTTGCTTGACCACGCATGTCCCCTTTTGACAGAGGAGGCACGTGTCAAGCCCGGTAATGCTAGCAGGACATGTCAAAGCAAGACCATCCAGAAATCAAATTCAAAATCAAACGGAGGGAAAGGGACGAAAGAAGGCGGACTGGTTCGACATGGGCGGTATGGGGTATTTAATCTCTTCTTATGCTGCTTGGTGCCCAAGGCAACTTGAAGCATTGTGGCTATGCAATGCAGGGCGAATATGCAAAAACAGGCAGTCAAAGAGCGAGACAGACTATGCAGATGCATCGAGACATGTGCGAATATTCCAACAGGCACCAATCAAGGTTTTTTTTTGTGTCCGTTTAATTCCCATCAGCCTAACTTGTTTCATATGGAGGCAGCAATGAGGTTACGTGTCTTCGCGCCCAACAATCACACGGGACACCTCGACGCCTCGCGCCTACTCAACATGCTCATCAAGCGCCTCTCGTGAGCTACCGAGGCCAAGAAGATCACCAAGTTCTTGAAAAGGCGTCATTACAACAATATATATTCGAACAGAATTCAAACTGGCATGCTCACACAGACATATGTTCTCTATGATATGATAGCAACCAACCACGACTGTAGATGATGTAATTCACATCAATTCCATGTCGAGTCGCGCATATTCTGTAACAACTGGATGAGATGTCACAATAACGATCCGGTTCCGTGGTGCAGTTGGTTAGCGCATCGTACTAATATTTCTTCTACCGAGAAACATATGCGAAAGTCGAGAGTTCGAGCCTCTCCGGGACCATTTTTTTTGGGTCGCGCCTTGACAGTCAAGACAATGTACCTTTTTGTCCCCCCCCCCCCACCC
>JAGKRZ010000582.1:0-10205 GCA_020002355.1 Intubia oerlemansii
TTTTTTTTTTTTTTTTGGCGAGAGATACAACGTGCCGCGCCTCTCCCCCTTTCCTAGGCCAACATGGCTTACAGCCTTGCGGCGGACAATGCAGGCACCGCGATCTCCCGTAGATCCGGCCCATGTCTCGGCCTCACTGCCACCGGCGTTGTTGTTGTCATCACGACGGCTGATTTGAGCCAAGAGGTGAATAGAGTGTGATAGAGTATTTTAGCTCTTTTAGAACGAGGCGCCGCTCCGGCGTCTTTGCGGCCGCGCCGTGTGTGGGCCCCATCATGTGACGACTGTGACACAAGAAAACACAAGCTCGGATGGGGACATTCTGACAGTGCGCGGTCGCTCTCTCTTGACAGAGCTTGGCACTGTCCCTACTAAAAAGAAAGTGCTCCCGTCTGGGTAGGTAATGAGGTGGTACCTTGTACCTTGGGACTATTGTGAAACTGTCTCTGTCAGGCATGTAATTGGCCACGGCTAAATTGCGACCGGCACGGACTGGGCGCGGAACATGGCCGTGGAGGGAAAGGCACATGTACCCGTGACTTTAACATCGCTCTTCGTGCCCCCATGTACAGGGAGGGAGACATTCATACTTTTGCATCTTATACATGTAGACGTCGTGTGCAGGCTACGCGCACTGCTGTGCATGCGGTTCGTCCTACTCCGTACTCCGTACAAAGCACACAAAGGCTCAATGCAGGGTGCTTTCTGGTAGGAGGTATCGTCTACGGAGTACGTGGGAGGCATTCCATGCAAGCAGTGCGACAGAAGGGGAAAAAGAGAGGAGATAGAGAGCGCTCATCGACGCGTGGCCGGCGACTTCCATACTGTGCACATGTACATGGTACATGCACAGGACGCTGGCGACACCCAAGAACAGGCCCGAAAGCCGTCTAGCGTGGGAGGGAGGGAAGGAGCGGACCCGGTTGCGTGTACATGTACATGTACATGGTACCGACGCGCGCTATGGACTGCGGTGCGCGGGGAAGGTACCATGAGGTACCTCTGGAGAGCTAGCGCGATACTTTATTCGGCACTAGAGCACCGCCTAAATGCTTGTACTTGACTAGCGCAAGGATGGACTGCATCACCCAACGAGGGTGGCCCATTTGTCTGGGCCGACCGCTCTCCACTATTAGGCCGGCCAAACCGCCGTAGCCACCCATCGTCTGCCTTTTTGGTCGCTGTCTCGATGTGGTCTTTTGGGAGGGGGGCCGTGTGGGTGTGAGTGAGTGTGAGTTTTGCGTGTGCGTGCGCGCCCGCGCACGGCTTTCCCCCTTTCCCCCTTTTGCTTCGAAATGTCCCTAGTACTCCGTAGTGTGGCCCAGGTCCCGCATTTCTTCCCCTCGCCCATGTCTGCGACTTCTCCACCTCCACGCGCAGGACGGGTCGGGGTGGACACTGACCGATGTACCACTGCATGCAATTTGTGTGCGGCGGTACATGAAAGAGGGTGCCCCAAAATTCTACCGAAGAAACTCCTCCCCCAGGTGGTCCCAATCCAGCTTCGCTATCTCTACGAGAGAGACGGCGAGAATCTGCATGTCGTGCGCCAGGCAGGTTCGGGGTACGGCGTAAGATGCTCTGTAATGTACTCGCGTACGCCAGAAAAAAAGTCAGTGCGTCAGTGCGTCAGTGCGCCAATGTGCTAGAACTAGCTCCATAGCGGCCCTGTGGCGTTTTCGCTCCAGGGCGGGCAACACCCCTAAAACAGGCCGAACAATGGCGTGCAACGGGCATTGCCAAGCGCTAAAAGAGAAGAGTAAAAAAAAATTAAATAAAAATTAAATAAAATAAAAATTACCCATTCGGCCCAATTAAGCCAGGGTTCGGCCGCTCTTTTTGTACATTGTACTCGTGCTCTGATTGCCCTGATTGCGCGCTGGGTGGCCCTGATGGCCCGCTGACGCTTGCTGTCTCCAGAACATCGCTTTCACTGCTCGCTTCTCGCTCTCTCTTTCTCAATCTCGCTCTCTCACCTTCTCCTTCGCTCCGCTGCCTTTTTTTCATGCTCTCTTCCCTTTTCGTCTTTATCCTCCCACACCACCCCTTTCCTCGACTCCCGACATTACTTTTGAGGTCTTTTGTCGCCAGACCTCTCTTTTGTGTTTAGTCCTTGTCGACCGAGCATTTTTTTCGATTGTTGGTTGGTCGTTTCAATTCGGACTTGTTTTCTCAGCCATTCGTCATCACGATCTTGCAGCACGCTCTCGTCTTCAACCTGGCATTTTCCACACCCTCTCCCCTATTTTCTTGGCATCGCAGGACTTGGAATCGATCTTGTTCATCACGTCTCCGACATCTACGGCATCAAGACACCAATCGCATCGTCTCGCCGCATTGTTTGTCGTCGTCGACACCTGACCACTTCATTCACGCTCGTTTTACGCTTCGTCTCGACTCGACCCCTGCCATTCAACACCCCATCGCCCTTTGTCGCCTCATCACTCTTCGCATCGTATCATGGCCCCTTGATCATGAAGAATTCGTTGTCCATTCAGTAACTCGGCGTCGGGAACATCCATCCATTCTCGCCTTTCTCTCGACGAGACGACTTTCGAACTCCTCCATCGTCGTCTTGCACATCCGCCGCCATGGAGTCTCGACCAGTGCGGCCGGTGGCCATGGACCCCCTCCATATCACCGAGTTCGCCTCAAATCGCTACTTTGAAAAGATCAGCCAGCAACAGCAGCAGCAGCAGCAGCAACTACAACAACTACAGCATCAGCAACAGCAACAGCATCACCTGCAACATCAGCAGCAACATGCTCTCCCCCATCTGGCCGGTGGCTCTTCAGCCGTTCCCGTCCAGTCTTCGCCCTTTATCCTTCCTCTTCGCGATGTAAAACAATCGCCAAGCGACCGCGACAGCAGCGCGACAACACCGGGCCTCAAGCAGAAGAAGAGCCGCTTACTCGGTCGTCTGCTTCACTCAAAACATCAACATCACCAGCAGCAGCAACAACAGCAGCAACTCTTGCCGCAACACCACATCCCAGCGCCGACAGCGTCCCCCTCAATACCAATACCGTCGACAGCACAAACAGCCCCGGCCACCGAGCGTCTCGCGCGGCTGTCCCTGACCGACCCTGTCGTCCCCAAAGCGTGAGTATAAAGCCTTCACCTCTTCCATCTCCTTTTTCATCATGGCTTTCGTCTTGTTTACTCATGACTAACCTCTGTTGTCTTGTCCCTTCCATTAGTTCTTCTGTTCCCTTTGGTGTTCAATTCTCAAACCTCCCGGCCGAGCTTCAGATTCACATTATTGCATCCATGCCCCTGGCCGACATCCTCCAGCTGCGCCTCGCCTCCAAAGCCATGCACGCCATGGTCACTGCCAACGAGTCGCCCATCGTCCGCTACCACCTTCAACACAACGTGCCCGCTTACGCAAAGCGCCTCTTCCCTCCCGACTACGCTCATCTCGACTTCCGCTACCTGTGCGGCATCTGGCATCGTCTGCACGTCGCCGCCAAGCTGTCGTCCTTTATCTGCGAATGGGTCACCAAGGAGATCTTCTTGCGCACCACGCCCGTCCAGAAGCTCGAGTTTGCGCCCCAGTACGAGCGCATGCGTCGTCGTCTCATCCCTCTCCTCTTCACCATCTTCCACTTCTTCGAAACCTACCGCGAGCGCCACCTGCAGTACCTGATCGACAACAACGGCCGCGGCCTGCAGCAGACCCCCTACACCATCAACCCGATCGAGGCCGAAGTCATGAGCATGTACGACGATCGCACCTTGCTGCAGGTCCACCAGGTCTTCCCGCTGGTCGTCGCCTCATTCTGCCGTCGCCTGCGTCCGCCGTCGTATGTCGGTCGTCTTGAAAAGTCTCTTAGGGGTTACATCAAGGACAAGCCGGCCGACGACGTGCACGTGGCAGCTCTGTGCATTGGTGGACTGCGTCAGGTCGAGCGCTTCTGGGAGATCAAGGGATACAACCACCGCCGGACCGCCGTCGACGTGTGGTTCAGCTCGGTGTCCAAGGACACGGCCGAGACGAATGCCTCTGCGGCAAAACAGCGTCGTGGTTTTATTGGCGGTCTGGGACGCAGACGGTCATCTATGACGTCTGTAACGATGACGGATGCCCCTTCGCCATCGCACAACAGTAACAACAACGCCACCAGCAACGGCAAGCATTCGAGTGAAGATGTCGACATGGACCGCAACTCGATGGACGACGCGACATTGGAGCGGTGCAACAGCCTGATCTTCAACTCGAGCCTGGCCAACGGCATGCCCATGGACCTTTTGCCGCAAGAGCACCTTCGCCTGCTCATGTCGGATCTGCCCGTGCTGCAGCAGCTGTGGCTCGTGACGGCCGAGGCCCTGATCCTTGAGCGCAAGATTGTTGAGCGCCAAGCCGATATCCGCCGCAATGCCCAGGTCATGCTTGACCTGATCCAGGAGGAGGGTTTCGCCGAAGAGGACGAGTGGTGGTACGGCCAAGGCGGTCACGATATGATCCACCAACATCTCGGATCCATTGCAGAAGATATCACAGAAGATATCTTGTAAAGGGGGAAACTCTTTTCCCTCTACCTTTTTCATCCCCCCTTTCTCTCTATCACACAACACATCCACACATCCCACACGATCAAACCAGCATTATTTTTTCCTTTGTCTAGCATTCTTGGCGTTTTAAACGGAGCCTTGACAACCCCCGGCGGCCCCTATGGAGAGGCCCTTCCTTTTTTCTCTTTTTTATGATTCCTTTGATTCGGTTTCGGGGTATTTTTATTTTTCGGATACTTTGACATGGTATTTTTCTTACCATCTCTTTCCTGCCATAACTCACTTTTTTTCATTTGTCACATTTGCTTTTTTTTTCTCAATCTTTCGCCTTTTTTGGCGTCTCAACGCCCATGGCAGCTTTTTGTCTCTCTCTCTTTTTTTGTACGAAACGACATAGCCTCTTCTTTTTTCTTTCTGTTTGTACTTTCTTGTCACTGTTTCATGGGAAATAGACTTGTACAGTGTGGTTCGGTAGCCTTTTTTTTATGCTCAAATCCTTTTTTTATTGTCATTTGCACTATGGCAGAGGCTGTGATACGTGATACTTGATGTTTATATGAAAATCAAGGGTTGCTTCGTATCTTGTAAACCTATTCAAAAGCAAACGGCCAGCATCTAGGAAAAAGACCTAGGTAAGTAGTTTGCAGTCTTTTCAAAAATGGGACAAGAGCACTTATTGGGGATGTAGGCTGCCTTATAAAAAGATCAACGGCAATCAAAATAAAATGAATAAAAAATGACAAACTCCTTGTGCTACGTCGTGAATCTCTATCATTATTCTGCGCTGGGGTGGTTTTTCTTTTTCGGGCATCGCAATGGAATGGAATAGAACGTCAGCTTGTAAAGGGGGGAATGAAAAGGGGTGAGGCAACAGGGCAAGAGGGAAAGAAAAAACAACCGAAAAAAAAACTCCGGACCTAGGTAAGAAGAAAAATAATGAAAATAATAAAAAAAAATGAAAAAATAACGAAAACAAAATATGAAAAAAATTAAAAATAAAAAGGCTAGTCATATCCATCAATCAAATAAGAAAAAAAAATTCATATGAATAAAGAACATGAGGGGTGGGGAGGAAGAAATGGCAAAACAAAATCATGACAAATGTGCCAGGCCTTTCAACGACGACCGTCAAAGAAGCGGTCTCTCATATTTGTTGGATCAAAAGAGTTGAGCGACGGGGTCGAGGCGAACCCGCTGGCCGCCGACGACGCTCTGGATACATTGCCGGCCAGGTTGTAGGCGGCATTGTTCATGCCCAGACTGCCGCCTGGACCGGCCGCATCGAGACCCATGCCGTCAAACAGGGCAGGACTGTCAAACCCGTGGAACCCTTGCAGACTCGACGTCGTGGCCGCTGCTGCCGCCGCCGCCGCTGCTGCACCGACACCCTGCGCATGCGACGCGCCCGACGAGTGCGGCGACCGCGAGGGCGCCGAGGCAAACGATGGCGTGTGGTGGTTGAGCGCATGGTGCCCGACGCCCGTCGACGCGCCATAGACATTGCTCAGCGACGGAGACCCCGCATTCGTCGGACGTCTCGTCTGATCGTACGACGATCCAAAAGCCATGGCCGTCGACGACGGGTTGCTGCTGTAGGGCGGCTGGCCAACCCTCAGAATGCTGTTGGCCGCGGGGTTGCCAAAGGGGCCCGGTGACCGGTGGTCGCTGCTGTGTGTCGACATGGCAGGCGAAGCCGAGCTGGATGTCTGTACGGGCTGTCGCACCTGCGCTGCAAATGCATGCTGCTGTTGGGTCTGAGCCTGCTGCTGCGGCTGCTGCGGCTGCTGCTGCGAGGAAGACGGGTATTGTGCAGACGCTTGATATTGAGACGCAAACTGGTGCTTGGCAGAGTCGTGTTGTGACTGCTGCTGCTGGGACTGCTGCTGAGACTGCTGCTGATGCGCGTGCTGGTGTTGCGAGGCCGACGGCTGCTGTTGCTGCTGGTGCATTTGGTGGGCAGCCGGATGTTGATATGGCTGCTGATGGGGCTGCTGCTGCGACTGCGACTGATGGTGCTGTTGTGTTTGTTGCTGCTGCTGCTGTGATTGTGGTGGAGGCTGCGGAGGCTGCGGCTGCTGCTGTGAAAGACCTTGGCTAAACTGGCTACTGCCTGCCGCTCGGTTCTGCGAGTAAAACGATGACCTGTTTGGGCGAGGTAGCGGCTGTCCGGTGAACGCGTTGGGCGAGAACGGACCCAGTAGTTGTGGCGATGTGGTGTGCTGGGACTGGCTGCTCGAGGGTCCTGGCTGCCCCAGAGTGTTGGGATATGGCTGCGGAGCTTGCAGAGAGGGCTGGCTTTGGCTCAGATGCTGAGCAAGATGCTGCGCCTGTTCCTGGTCCTGTGTCTGGTGGCGGCTGGTGGCGGAAAGAGATTGCGCCGGGTCACGTGTCGAGTATTGCTGCCTGGGCATGGAGAGAGGCATGTTTCTGCGCTGCTGAGAATTCTGCTCCGAGTGCAAGGGCGATACACTGTTGTTCTGGTCGTCATGCGGCTGCTGCTGAGACTGCTGCTGGTGGTGTTGCTGGTGTTGCTGCTGCTGTTGAGAATGGTGTTGAGACTGTTGTTGTGCGTGCTGGTGCGAGTGCTGCGACTGCTGCCGACCAGCCAACGCGACGGAGGACGAGGAGTCAAGATGTGCTGACAAGGGGCCGAATGGGACGGGGTTGAAGTCGCCATGTGCCTCGACAACAGCATCCATTGGCTGGATCATCTGAGCACTTGCTTCAACAGCAGAATGGGCCACTGGCGAGGCCGTCGTTGCGTCTGTCTGTCTCCGCGCTTTCTTGGACGCCGGGACTTGGAGGATGGGCTCCATACCGAGGTCGGGACGCTGTGACGAAAAGCCGGCCTCGACAGTTGGTGCAGAAGCTGTCACGCCGCTCATCTGGAAAGCGGCGGGAAGGCTATCTACATCACCAGCCATGCTGCTGGAAGGCTTGGGCACTTTCGGGCGCTTGCGCTTGCCACCTGCAGCGCCAGTACCAACACCACCAGCTGCGTCATGGCCAGCACCAGCAGCCATGGCAGAGCTGGCATCTGCGGCGGGATCCCCGTTGACGAGTTGCAGAGAGGGATCTCCAGTAGATTGTGCGCCCGTTGGATCGTCAGCTTTGGGCGGCTTCGGCTTGTTCTTGGAACCCTTGGGTCTTCCGCGTTTCTTGCCGTTTTCGGTGAGAGTGAAAGTCTTTTCCTCGGAGGCAGCGCCGCCGGGCTGCTGCTGCTGCTGATGTTGTTGCTGCTGCGGCTGTTGTGATGATGATGCTGGTGGTATTGCTGCCGCGTCTTGAGCGCCCGTGACACCAGACTTTTCATGAAAGAAGATATTGCCGCTGGCGCCGACAGTTGGATCCATGTCGAGGATAGACGAATCCTCGACATCGACCCACGTATCGTCGCCATTGGCTGGCATATGTAGCGCTCCAGAGCGAGATATGGAGGAGGAAGGCTGGCCGTCGGCAGTCGCATCGATGGAAGACTGCTGGCCCTCGCCGTGTTTTAATTTCCGGGGCTTCATGGGGCCCTTTTTGATGCCCTTGTCCCTCCGCACCTTTGTCGCTTTGCTTCCCTTTGGCCGACCACGGCGCTTCTTTTCTCCCTGAGACAGCAGTTGCTGTTGCTGCTGCTGCTGCATGTCGCCGTTTGCGCCACTGCTGTCTCCGGATGCCATGTCGGCGTCAGCCAACAAGGGTGCCAGGTTGGCAAAGTTGGCAAGGTTGATCTGCTGGATGGCCTTGCTCGAGCTCGTCTGGCCGGCGTGCTCGGGGAAGATCTCGGCCAGCCAGCCCACCAAGACGCTCCCTGGACCGTTGGCCAGGTCGCTGGAGGGAAAGACACCGTCGGCGGGAGGGGGCGCGCCGGGCATGCCGGCAAAGTAAAGCAGGGCCTTGCAGAGACGGCTGGCGACCTCGGCGGGTTTGGTGTCGCGCAGGGTGGTCAGCAGACGGGCCTGCTCCTGTTTTGTGCGGGCTGGGCTGAGAGCACGGATGTTGAGGAGGGCGAGGTCCGGCTGGTCGGCAGTGGCGACGGCGGCAGCAGCAGTGGCGGCATCGTACTGCCCCCAGGCGGACGAGGGGTCTTCCGGGACGCGGACGAAGCGCTTGGAGGACGAGAGGCCCTGGCCGTGGCCGTTCTGGTAGGCGCGCATGGCGGCGAGTTCGGTGCTCTCGCTGGCGCGCTTGGCGATTTCGTCGCGATGGACGGGCGAGTCGTGGGCGACGCCCAGATCCATCTGCATGATGCCAAAGTTGCCGTTCAGATTGGTGGCGTGGCCTTTGAGCTTCTTGGGCACGGGGTCCTTGACACGGGCATCGCGGCTGTCGATGGCAGAGACGGGGCTGTCGAGACTGGCGGCAGTGGCAGCGGCGGCGGCGGCAGCCAGGTCGTTGACCGAAGAGGAGCTGGCATTTCCATGGGAGACGGAGGCAATAGCAGAGAGAGGAGGGAGACCAATGGCGGTCTGGAAGGAGGCCATGGCCACGCCGAGACGAGGTGAAGGAGGCGGAGGCGGAGGCGGAGGAGAAGAAGGAGAAGGATACAAAGTGAGACGGAGCTGTTGGATGATCTGGCAGTCTTTTTTTTTGATGGGAGAAGCCAAGGTGTGATCAATCGCGTATGACGGGTCGTCAAGAGTCGCGGAAAATCGTAAAGAGTCGCAAAGATGCGCAATGCGAATTGATAAATTGTCGATCAGGCGGCACGATCAACGGCAGGATGAGGAAGAGGAGGAGGGGGGCGCAGAAGGAGAAGAAGAAGAACAACAAGAAGAGGATTGAAGGCTGCGCCGCCAGACAGGGAAATGCGTCAGGCCGTCGTCAGGTGCCGAGTTGATGAGGTCCATGCGGGAGTCGTTGGCGGGAAGAAGCGAGGCAGTTCGACACACATTCCAAGAGGATGGCGATGATAGAGAGATCGAGACAGTCGAAGAGAGAGATCAGAAAGGCGACAGACGACAAGACGACAGACGAGGCAGACTCCTAGGACGGAGGAGAACGGATGGGATGGATGAGATGGATGGAAAGAAAGTCTTGCTCTCGGCGACGACAGACAGGCGAAAAACAAGGATGAAACACGGCGCAGCCGCAAGCGACAGGCGGAGGAGGCGTTGAAGCGCCTGGGCCGGCGGTAAGAGCAGCAGGGTCCAGCACCAGGAGAGACGACAGCGACGATCAGAGACGGAGACGAAAGATGGCCGGCGACGACAGTCGGCGACAGACAATAGAAGCCGCAAATCGCAGACGGCCGCTGCTGTTGCTGGTTGCTGTTGCTGATAATGCTGCTGTTGGGGAGAAACAAGTCGTTGCGCAAAAAGAAAAGAGCAAAAAGAAACTCTTCCAAAGGAAACGGCGCGTCACGGGACTCGAGCTTCTCGGGCGCCGGACCAAAAAAAAAGAGAGCCAGAAGACCGACAAACAGTCAAAAAGGTACGTGTTACTTTTTTGGTGAGAGAAGGAAAAAAAGGTGGTGACCTCGGGCGTTGTATCTCTATTGCGGCTGGCT
Source organism: Intubia oerlemansii (assembly GCA_020002355.1). Taxonomy (NCBI): domain Eukaryota; kingdom Fungi; phylum Ascomycota; class Sordariomycetes; order Ophiostomatales; family Ophiostomataceae; genus Intubia; species Intubia oerlemansii. Next base: position 10,014 of record JAGKRZ010000582.1, read on the forward strand.
TTTTGCTCTGTTTTGTATTTTACTGCAGTTCTTGAGAGGGGGCAGGAAAGAGGCAGAAAGAGGCAGGATGGTGCAGGGAAGGAGCAGACAGAAGCAGACAGAAAAGCCCTGGAGCAACACGGACAGAGAGCACTGGACGAATGTTACTGCCTTTTTTTTTTTTTTTTTTTTTTTTTTTTTTTTTTTTTTTGT
>JAGKRZ010000583.1:1682-11872 GCA_020002355.1 Intubia oerlemansii
CTTTTGATGGTCGTCTCTCGTGATGGTGTAGTGGCGTCCAGGACGAAGGCGGTTGGTCTGTGGCCCACTTTTCCACTCACGGGGGCATGCATTCTCACCTGCAGGCTTTCTGTCACCTCGCGTGCTTAGTCTCCAACACTGCAAACGAGCTTTCGTACTAGAGGAAAAAAAATCAAAAAAGAAAATAAGACAACAGATTATCACCCCTGAATGTAGTAAATGTGCATGAAAATTAAATCAATGGCATTTGTAGAAGACAAAAGAACTCCCCTCGCTGTATACGCCTTTCACTCGGCAGCAAAAAATGGACAAGTACAAAACCAAAGAGACCAAAAAAGGAGAGGGAAAAAAACGGACAAAAGAAAAGGGGAAGAAAGGAGGCTTTCCGTAAAGATGCCTGTGAAGAAGAGAAGAAAAAAAAAAACACAAAAGAAAAAAACAGAAGAGAGAAAAAAAAGCGACAGAGCGTGCCAGCAAATCTTCAAAACCGTTAAAAAAAATGAGACACCGGCATTACTCCTTTCAGGTCGTGGGCAGTATATACAGTGCCATCTCGTGCTGCCATTGTTCGTTGCAGCCGGATTTCTTCTTCTCTTGCTACCCAGGACCGTATGCAGCAGTTGTCTTGAGTATCCTGGATGCTGCTTATATGCGTGTATGCTTGTATGCTTGTATGCTTGTATGCTGTGTGCCAGCATGCTTCTGCACAGATATCCTTTTCGTCCATCTGGCCATGCTGGCAACGACGGGGTATTTTTCCAAACATGGATGCCACCGGCGAGGCCAAAGAGGCAAAGCAAAAAAAGCCAATAAAAAAAGCCAAAAAAGTAGAAGAAGAGCAAATGCGTAACAGAGACAAAGGAGAGAGAAAAACAAAAAGAAAGAAAGATGAAGCGAGCGTGTGTATCGTGCATATTCTCCAATCGTAGAGAAAAGAAAAAAAAATGTCAAGACGCAGATGATGCAAATGACTTCAAAGAGGCAACGAATATGCAGACATCTTCTGGTTTATGCCTTGGTTCCAGCTGGAGCGCTGATGTTGATGACCTTGCGCCGCACAAGGAACGGGCTTGGCATCTCGTCATGCTCCGGGTCCCATACTGCCGGAGGTTCGGAGACGCCGCGGTTAGCCGCAAGAGCGTGCTCCCGGAAAGGCCGCTTCGGGCTCACATTGCCGGCAGTGGCAGTGGTGTTGTTGGTGCTGGTCGCCGCGTCACCAATGGTGCTCAACGGGCGTCCACCCGCACGCGCCTGCTGCAGTTCAACGAGCGTGCGGCCGCGAACACCAGACTTTTGCTTGCTGACGAGGCCCATGCCAACCGTTGTTGGCTGGGAAGACTGTTCTTGAGAGGCATTCGTGTCGAATGAGCCCTTGCGTGCAAGGCCACGGCTGATGCCATCCGCAGCTTCTGAACCCGAGATGCCGCTGCCAACGGCAGACGGAATCTTGCTCAAGCGCCGGCTTGGCGACGAGCCACGCTCCTTAAGCGCGCCACTCGAAGCAGGCCGCATGTTGGCAGGTCCGTCAGGTGCGGCAATAGACGGTCTCGACAAGGAGATGGGGGCATCCAGGCCACCCTTTGTCCGGCCGGCACGGCTAAGGAGGGCAGGTGCTGCGACAGAGGTGACTTTGCTTGCAGCCTGGGACTGCAGCTTGTTCTTGGATGCAAATGGGTTCTTGCGTGACTGCACCATGCGCGTAGGCGAGGGAACCGTCATGTCGTCCTCCGAATCCCAGTCAGACTGCACCGCAGACGACTCACGGGCATTCCATCGCGAGTCGTCGCCGGCAAAGATAGCCTCATTATTAGCAGACGGCGCCTTGGTCGCACCGTTGCGGCGCGGTGATAGTGACAGCGAAGCGATAGCCATCGGAGACGGCGAGGCCATCTCAACGTCCATCGGCGTACCGGCAGCGTTGGCAGCTCCAGCACCCGCAAACATGGTCTGGGCACGGCCGAAGGGTGTGCGAGCCTGCGGCACGGGTGCCTGCTTCTTCATAAAGGCAGCAACACCGCCAGCACTGGGGGCGCTGGGTGCATTGGCCGCTGGTGGGCAAGCCGAGGTGACAATGTTGAGTGCCGAGGTATTCTGGAGCATGGACTCGTCCATGCTCAGCTCTGTCATGTCCGTTGCTGACGAGAAGTCGCCATCGCCAATAGACGACTGCAGGTAGTCGGACTTGTAATCGGATTTGCAGACAGACGATGCCAGGTCGGCGGCTGCTGAGGAGGTGGCCATGGTCGACGGTGGTGGCAGGTGTGGCGCTGGCGCCATCTGGAGGAGAGACGGATCCTCAAGGGACGATGCAGGGCGGGACGAAGCGGCGCTGCGCAATGCCTCGGCAACTCCCTTATCGACGCGCTCGCGCACCTCTTCCTCAAACTTCTTTTGCAGACGCTCGAGCTCAATGTTGACAAGACGGTCAATCTCGAGGCGGGCCTTGACTTCCCACTCACGGCGTACGCTGGCGTCGATCTCCTGGCGAACCTGGACCTTATCTGACTCGGACTTGCGCTCCACGTCTCGTATCCGCTTGTTGAGCTGCTCCTCCTTGGCCTTTAGAGTCTTGCTCATCTCAACAACCTCCTTCTCCTTGCGCATCAATCGCACGACAGGCAGGTTGAGCAGAGTCGCAGTGTCGGGGCGACGATCGGGGTTGACCTTGAGGCAGTCGCGGACGACGCCACAGAGCTCGGGGGAGTAGACAACGGGGAGGGGTGCAAGCTTGCCCTCTTTGATCTTCTGGACAAGCTGGTAATGCGATTTGGCGTTGAAGGGCGGCTCCCGCGCGCAGAGCTCGTAGATGATGCAGCCGAGCGACCAAATGTCGGACTTGAGCGTGTACTTCTCTGCAGCGCAGATCTCGGGCGACATGTAAAAAGGAGTGCCGACATAGGTCGAGGCAAAATCGTGTGATTGGATCATCTTGGCCAGGCCAAAGTCGCCCAACTTGACCGAGTTGTCCTCGCCGAGGAAGACTGTCACTATCAGCATGCGTGGCTCTCGTCATGGCATATCCTGTTTTGTTTGGTTGTTTTTGGAGGGGAGGGATATGTAGCCTACCATTTTCGGGCTTCAGGTCGCGATGGAGGATGGTGACGCCACCTGTTGGGACCTTGGGCTTGGCGGTTACGCCGAGGCCGAGGACGTTCTTGCCAACGTCTGGGGGGTCGACGCCATAGTGGCAGCGGTAGAGAGCAGTGACGAGCTGGGCAAAGATGCTCCAGACAAACGACTCTTCAGCGTATTGATTGCGATTGCTGAGATCGCGGATCACGCGGCCAAGATCGCCATTGCCGCAGTACTCCATGTACAGATGCAAGTCCTGAGTAGCCTTGAGATGCTCGCGGTGGTAGTAGCCGACAATGTTGGCGTGGCGTAGTGTCGAGAGGATCTGGAACTCGGCGTGCAGCTGCTCACGCTCCTTTTGCGACATCTTGAGGTAGCTGATCTCCTTGCGGCAGAGGACCATGCCGTCGGCCTTTCGCCGGACCTTGCGAATTACGCCAAAGGAGCCATGGCCTGTGGACGGTGAGGTTAGACAAGAACAAAAGCAGGGATGGTGCTTTGGCTCCTTTTTGATGATGTTGTTGCACGTACCAATCTTCTCCAAGATTTCGTATTTTTGCTCCGAATCCGCCATCTTGGCATGAGGTGATGAGAGTTGTGTCCGCGGCGGCGACGGACGTGGAGGGGGGGCGATTGTCGAGAGATGGGGTCGGCCGAGATTAATGGTGATGGGACGATAGAAATACAGTCGTTGGTATCGTCGATTGTCGTTGCTGGTCGTTGTTGTCGTCAATGTTGATGTCGTGAGGCTGTTGGTTAGTAGAGTTGAGGTTGTCGTTGTTGATGGGCTTGAGAGCCAAGCCCAAGAGATGCTGGGCTTTGATGCGGAGCAACAAAAAGAGCAATGCAAGGCCAGCGTCCAGACGACGCCCTAGTGCAGCTGGAATAGGCGGCGCTTCGGGCTATGCCGTCGTTGGTTGGCGAATGTCGCTGCAAAAAGCCCCAGTAACATGAGGTGACATGTTTACAAAGTGGAGACGTTGTCTGGGGCAACGGGCTACAAGCATTGCATATGCTGTTGGGTGCAGCTGACATGTCACGTGTACTTTATCGCTTCTCGTCCGCACTGGCGCTAGATGCAGATTGTGGAGGAGACTGCCTATTTTGGAACAGGCGGGATGCCGCCAATCCGGGCTTGGCAGTCACGTCGGCGGAGCAGGGTGTGACAAAAGAGGCAAGAGCGACAGCGGGGGACGGCATCGGGGACCTGAATGTCATCCGGCAGGCACATTCTATGCGGGACGGAAGGTGCGACGGCGTACATCACATGCCACGCATCGTTATCTTCACTGCGGTCGACTTTCTTGTCTTCGCTTTTTGTTGACGGTCCATTTTCGTCAATCATTTCCCATTTGTCATCGAAACCGACACCCAGCCCAACGTCGCACACCTCTGTTGCATGCCTCCGACGATATTTTTGTGCGAGCTTGCGATACCCCGGAGATACAAAATAAACGATATACGCCAACACATAAATCAAAAGAAACAAGAATTGGCCGACTGCAAAGATGGCGATGCCAAAGGTCCAGCTGGAGGCGAAGCTCAAGGAGGAGCACGACATGATTAGCAGCGGCATACTTCGAGAAGAGAACCCGCTGGACTTATCAGACGACTTTCGCAAGTTTATGGATGCATGCCGACGGGGAAATCTGAAACAATGCCAAGATTACATCTCGGGGGGCATTAACATCAACGGCAAGGACGAGTTTGACTACACGCCGCTCATCATTGCAAGCTTGTGCGGCCACTATGAGGTGGCTCAGCTGCTCTTGGAGTCCGGTACGTTCCTCCCTCTCCCCATTTTTGGCAGACTGGGAGCCAGAGCATCTCTTGTTGTCTAACAAAGTCCAGGTGCCATGGCCGAGCGCAATACGTTTCAGGGCGAGCGCTGCTTGTATAATGCGCTCAACGACCGCATCCGCAACCTGTTGCTGCAGTACGACTATTCCAAATCGGCCGATCCGCTGCAACCATGGTCCTCGCACATCACATCGCTACTATTGCATGGAACGGGCCTGCCGCCGACGTCGGACATTACGCTGACGGCGAGCGCGGGCCCTGGGCTCAGAGACGAGTCGTTTGCGCTGCACAAGTTTCTGCTGGCAGTGCGCACGCCGTACTTTCACCGGAAGCTGACCGACGCACCGGACATGGCGACATGGAAGTTGTCGCATAATGTACCGGCGGCAGCTTTCCGTCTGGTGCTACGCTACCTGTACTTGGACGATAGCATCGCGACCGCGTCCTCCCTGGCCGATGACGAAGACATATTTCGTGCTATTGATAAGATCACCAAGCAGCTCGAGGTGGAACAGCTCTGGGAGGCCATTCTTGCCGGCAGCGACGACCGGCGGCTGGCACGACAGCGGTACGAGGACGAGGTGGCCCGGGCGCAGGTGCAGGTCGATACGTTTTTCCGGCAGCACGTTGTGGGCAACAGGATGGTGGTCGAGTCGAGCAAGGTGGGCGATGTCAAGTGGCCGCATGATAACTTCATCTTTGCCGATTGTCTACTGTGTGCGGAAGAGATTGACGAAGATGACGAGGTCGACGAAGACGAAGGCGAGGCAACACCAAAAGAAGTCGGCACGACAAACGGCATTGGCATCCCAATCGGGCCCTTGTCGGAGCTCGGCGAGAAACTTGTTGCCAACGGCACTGGCAAGCCAGTCAAGGGCCCACGGCGGTCCGTTTTGTATCCGGCGCACAAGGCTCTGCTGGTGCGCGCTGATTACTTTGCGACCATGTTTTCGAGCGCCTTTTTGGAGGCGCAAGATTCGCCGCACCTGCGTGTGATCAAAGTGGATTGCGCACCAGCAGTGCTGGAGATTGTTCTGTCCTTCTTGTACACGGAGCAATGCGACATCCCGCTCGACCTGGCTCTCGAGGTGTTGTACATGGCGGACATGCTCTTTCTGGAGAAGCTCAAGACCAAGGCGGCCGTCATCATCAGTACGCTGGGCAGTGGCAACCGCAATGTGTTGGTCGATCCAACACACGGCGAAAAGGACGACGTGGACAGCGACATCAACATTTACGACGTGCTAAGGGCTGCGTGGGATCTCAAGGTCCAGCGCCTCGAAGAGTTTGCGGCGCGGTTTTTAGCGCAGCGGCTGGAGCACTACATTGACGAGCCGGCGTTTGCCGAGCTTGTGCAGGAGAGTGCGCAGCGGATCAAGAACCGTCAGGAGACGGACTCGATCGAGCTGATTGACGATATCCGGCACTTTTTGTCGGAGCGGTTCCGTCTCCGGTTCGAGGAGATGGCGCTGTCGGATATCGAGGATGAGTTGGAGGAGGCACCGCAAGAGACCGCGCAGAAGCAGGACGAGGAGCCGACACCAGCCGATGCTGTTAGTCAAACTGCAGGCGCCGCAGCTGGCACTGCAGTCCCATCTGCCGCCTCACTCGCAGATGCCGACGGAACTGGTGTGATTCGGACCTTGGACGGCGAGGTGGTGGAGGACGAATTTGACTCTGACGCACTCAACTACCAGATCCTGTTGGGCAAGATCGACAGCCTGCTGGAGCGTCTCGGCCTGGACGGATAGAATGGAGCAGATAGATACGTAGATGGTATTTGCCGGAAGAGGGGAAAAAATAGAATTGCGAACGAGAAAAGTAGGTAGACTCCATGGCAAAACATATAGGTATGCAAATAGGCAGGTATAGAAATATTAACAAAAACATTTACAAAAACATTTACAAAAACACATACACCTAAGCAATTCATACATAATACGTCACTACTCATATAGCAAGCCCCCAATTCACAATCACAAGTCTGACAATGCATAGAAAATCGAGTATATTTAGATATCCATATAAACGATTGTGATCATTACTTTTGCAAAGAGCCAAGGCAGCATCTCTGCGGTCGACTGCAAGTAACAAAAAAGACGGTGCTGTGGAAGCAACCACATTTGATACTTGGACAGTCGAGGTTGGGCTTAGAGAGTTTCGTAGGGGGGTGGACAGTGCTTTTTGAAGACACTAAACACCCGTGAACGTAACAAACTGGGTAAAAAAAAAGATCAAGAAATTATAAAAAAAAAACAACAAAAAAAAAGAGGCAGCGGAGATTAGTCGCAAGCAACCATTCACCAGCGCGCACAAGAAGGGGAAATGCACATGGACGCAAAAAGGAGAGGAGAGGAGCTCAAGTCTCCCCTCGACAGCTTCTTCTCCTTAGGCCCAGGTGGTAGGACCAAAGGTCTCGCCATCAGCGAGGGGCAGGTTGATGGCACCACCGGCCATGTCGAGGTTATTGAAAACGTTGACGTTACCGAACCACTGCGGGGGGGTGGTGGTGGTGAGCGAAAGGGTGAAGAAGATGAGGAGGGTGCAGATGAGGAGACCGCAGTCGAGACCGGCCGAGGTAACGTAGTTGTATTGCAGCCACCAGCCGTTCCAGCGGCGGCGGATAAAGTAGCCAAAGACGGTACCGACGGCACCCCACGAGAGGTAGATGTAGGCGGTGGCAGGGGGGATGAGGCCAGAGCCACCAAAGACCAGGGGCATGTTGATGTAGCGGGCGATGGACTTGGGGTAGCGGCGGGCGAGGAACCAGGTGATGATGGGAGTCACACCACCAATGAGCCAGAAGTACTGCAGGTTGGCATACAGGGCCTTGCCGCTGAACATGCGAGCAGGGCCGATGGCACCCCAGATGACCGAGGCAGTGTAGAAGACCTTGGCGTTGGGGCAGGTGTAGTTGTTGGCCTGCTTGTCGGCGCAGATGTTCTCAATGTTGCCCAGAGCCCAGTTCATGACGGCAATCTGGACAATGGCAGACCAGATGGTGGCCACGAGCTGCGAGGCGAACATGACACGGGGAGGAACCTTCATGTAGTGGCCGAGCTTCAGGTCCTGGGAGAAGTACAGGGCCTGGGACATGCACAGGTAGCCGTAGTTCTTGAACATCATCATGGCCAGGGGGCGGCCGGGAATCATGTAACCGACGATGAACTCGGTCAGCACGTTGAGACCAATCTGGGTGTTGGTGATGGCCTGGATGACGCCAATGGGGATGGTCCAGAAGAGAGGCAGGATCATGCAGACAATGTAGCCCCACCAGGGGAAGCCAGTAGGCCAGGCGCAGACGACAGCAAACGAGATGCCAATCATGATGACGAAGAGAGCCAGGTACCACCAGTCGTCGGCGTCCTTGTACTTCTTCATGAGACGCATGTGGACGTCGTCCTCCTGGTTGCGGGCAGCCTTGAACTGGCGGATGATGTCGGCGCCGTGGTAGAGAGTGACGTGGACAACGACGCAAGCCACCGAGGCAAACGACAGGGCGTAGGAGATACTGAACTGGGTGGTGAGGTACAGGGGCGAGTAGGACAGGTACTTCTGCTCGTCAAACTCAAAGTTGGTGAGAATGCGGCTGACGTTGTAGATCTGGCCCATGTTGTCAAAGGCCTGGGTGCTCGAGATGGGGAGGTGGCCGCCAAACCAGGTGTTGCTAAAGTGCAGGCCACACGAGATGATAATGTAGAACACAATAACACCCATCGTGGCGTTGGCAATGGCGTAGAAGGGCGGGATCAGGGGCGACGTGGCGAAGCCGCTGATGATGGTCCAGTCCAGCGTGATGGGCAGCAGGCCGTAGCCGGCAAGGCCACCAAAGAGCTGGTTGACAATCTTGCTGTTGGGCCAGATCCAGGTGAGCCAGCAGAAGTAGCTGAGGCCCTGGAAGATCCAGCCAGGGAACCAGTACCAGACAAAGCTGCCGATGAAGACGTAGAAGAACCAGCGGTAGCGGCCAATGGACCAGCCGTTGGTCTTCTCAGGGTCCGACGGCGAGTGGTCGTGCAGCGCGTAGAAGAGCGCGGCGTTGACCAGGTCCGAGGGCCAGATCATGGACGCGGGCCAGACGAGGAAACGGCGACCAAGACCGGCAATACCGTAGCCCGTGCAGAGCGTGGTAATGCCGAACAGGATCTGCCAGCCCCAGCCGAAGAACTGCTTGTAGTAGACCTCTTGGGCAATGATGACATCGGTAGCGTAGAGAGCACCACCACCGTAGGCGGCCTGGTGTTTTGTTGTTAGAGAAGGAAGTTTCCAAATAGCAAATATGTTTTATTAGGACAGAAGGGGGGGGGAAACTTACGTTGGACATGACGACAATGACGACGTGCTCCTTAAAGTTGAACTTGCCGGGGCGAAGGTTGAACTTGAGACCAAAGACGTTCCAGACGCGGTCGGGGAAGATGAGATCCCAGAGGAGACCAAGGGGGTAGGCCACCAGCTGGATGACATAGGTGGTGACGCTGATGGAGGGGTTGCGCAGGGAGAAGAGCATGTTGATACCGGAGCCAGCCGTGCAGAGGATCATACCAATGACCCAGGCACGGATGGTGTTGGCGGGGAGGTCGACATCGTAGTTGCGGACCGAAGCACGAACCTCGGGGTACGGCGAGTTGTCGCCGATAACCTCGTGCTCGAGCGCAATACCCTTTTCGGCATTGCCGTCGTGGAGGGCATTGTCAACGGCGTTGAGCTCCTCAATGGGCAGGTTGGGGTCCAGGTGGTGCGACCGCTCAAAGTTCTTCAGGTGGTTGAGCGCATCCTGGCCGCCGGCCTGGTGCTGGTACTCGTCGCTATGCGAGCCGGTGGCGGAGATCACCTCTTGGACGGTGTCCTCCGCCCCCCGCTTGCGGAGGCCAAAGTTGAAACCCATCTTGAGGGTGGGTTATATGGCAACGATGGACAAGTGGCAGCAGGAGAGTTGTCAAGAATGTGTGGAAAGGCCGCTCAAAGAAAAAAAGGTCAAGAATAAAAGAAGGCGAAAGGAAGAACGCGTCTTCTTATTACTCTCCGGGGTATATCGAGAAGCTTGTCTCGTCGGAGAAGTAATTGCGTTAAAAGTGAGGATAAGAGACGGTGAAGAAGAAAAAAGAGAGAGAGAGAGCTGGAATTAAAGAATCACAGGGGAGGGGGGAAAGGGACAGTCTTAAACTAAATCCAAAACGAGACAGGACGACGACGCGAACAGAATTCAAGCAAAGACTCGAAGGGCTGGGCTGGGGGAGGAGACCAGAAGGGGGGGGGGGGTTCGACTACGGGTATGGTAGTAATGGAGAAACGGCAGGGGGGGGGGGGGGGGGGGGGGG
>JAGKRZ010000584.1:0-10195 GCA_020002355.1 Intubia oerlemansii
ATTAAACCCCTCCCCCCCCCCCCCCCCTTTTTTTTGGCCGCCAGACATACATGTCGCCATTTACCTCGTATCTCCATCTTGACCTGTCTCATTCTCGTAAAAATGTGACCGCCTTGCTCACCAAGCCCATGGATATTACTATCACCGGAATGGCAAAGCACAGCGTAGCGTGCCTAGCTAGCAACCCCTGTTCAATCCACCTTACCTGCATAACTAGTCTGCGACCCGTAGCCGCTCTGCATGCTCTTTTGGTCTGGAAAGGCCTCCGGCACTGCTCAGTCTGCAGGCTGCATCCTGTAGTTTTGCAGCCTTCACAGCGGACATATCGGCCTATCAAATACGACGCATGCTCCAACACGTGTCAGCATCGGTCAGGCTGCAGCTGCAATATAATTTGTACTCCGTACGTGTATCTTACAGATACCGTCTGAGATCAGGGAAAGGAATGTGTGTCGTACCATTCGACCATTGGGCTGCAATTGTATATCTTGCACAACGAGGTGCAGCAGTACATGTTCTCAAATACCCGCGGGATGAATCCTGATAAGACGGTTTATTGAATTCGGCCCAATCTTACTACGGGACAATGTGCAATATTCATAGGCACCTACATGTAAATGGGTCTGGCACACTCGAGCTGCTTCGTATAGAGCTTGGGTAAAAATTTGCACATCTGGTTGGGTCAAAGCGGGACGAGCCACGTTTTTTTCCTTTTTGTGTGAGTGAGGGATTGCGAGGAATACTATGACACCTCAATATGACGTTTTCCGCCTTTGTTTGGTAAATGAGCCGGGTTTCCGGTTAAATATGGCAGCCAACCTAGCCAGGCTGTCGATGGGCTACACAGACCTTACTGGAATTGCTTGCGGTTGTTATCGTTTATGATATGATAATCATTCGCCGCGTATGCCATTGGATGCATGGTATCTCAATTCTAGGTATATAAGCTCTCGCTGACAATACGTGCATATCGCCTGGTGTTTGGGCATAATATGCAAATAAGTCTTTCGTCTTTGAGTAGATGTATGTGTACGTTAGGTTGTTGTGGATAGGTTTTCGAGGCTCCATTGGAAAGTAGGCTTCTGTGCAATAGGTATGCATGAGGGAAGTTTTTTTAAAAAAAAATAATCAAAAAGGACGGAAAATCCAAATTTATTATGAAGTGCGTTTTTTTCTTCTTCTTTTTTTTTTTTTTGGAGCCTACCTATGTTTACGAATAAAAGGAAAAATTAAATAGGAAATCAAACAAGTAAGGTACCTTAGATACCCTGTAACCTCCAGTGAGTATGAAGACCTACGTCGTGAAAATTCCTGCTTTAGGTATTTATTTTCTAGCTCACCAGCGGACTTCATATCACTGCTCTATTACCTTCAGACGGTCACCGTTTCTTTAATGTACGACATTGCCGCATTTTGCCTCACACCTGTGTCTCGTCCTTCTTTTCGCTTTGGCACTTGTACGGAGTAGCGTCAAGAATGGCAGGCAGCCGGCGGGCAAAGATGCAACGCAAAGATGAAAATGGAAAAAAACCCACGTCTGGTGCAGTCTCAGTGGCCAGCAATGGCGCGTGCTCGCCGCGCCAGAAGCCTTCCAGCCAAAGAAGAAGCGGGTCCCCGCAAAGAGCCGACGCGGCTAGAACAGGGGGGCCCCTGGCTACCAAGGCGTGGCATGAGCCCGTGCGCCGGTACCGTGCAAACCAATCGTATTTGAAGACAGTGCTGATCTCATCGCAAGAGGATCGCACCTTCCTTCGATATGCGATCACGACTCGTTTGTGGAAGGTTGGCCGACTGCGCCTTCCTGCTATGTAAACAGTATTCCGTAAATGGAAAGAGCGTAGAATCACCATTTCCATGCCCCCCTAAGAGTATCCCATTTCAGGCTTCATTTCCTCTATTTTGGCCCAACACCGCCACCCTTTCGCTGCCGCCAACCACCATCGCTCACGGCACAGCATCACACTGCTTGCGCGCGTCACGCGGCACTGCATTCATACTGTGCGCAGCCTGTCCTTGGGCTTCGCATGTACCGAACTACACCTGGCGCAACGAGATATCGTGGAATACCAAATCCGCCTGTGATCAAAATCTCGTGCTCCCATCTCTATTTTATCTCTCCTTATTATCCATTCTCTCCGCACCCAGAGCAAGGAACGGCAGTGTACAGGGCGTCTGATTTGATCTTACCGCTGACGCGCTTGTCGAGTCAGTACCGCCCTCAGCCGTGTCCCCGTGTCCCCGTGCGTCCCTATCCCTGGCCATCAGCAAACACCAACCTAGAAAAAGAGATCGTGCAACGGCAGACGAAACGACTCTTCCCCTCCAAGCTCACATCAGATCACTTGTGGCTCCATCTGTGCTCCATGTGCCTCAGATCTGGCATCGCCCACATTTCGAGATCGTCAACGGTGCCGCAGCGCTACTTCGTACATCGCCTCGTTCCAGAGTCGCGTGCTCCCGCCGATTCGCAAACGCGTGACGAACCGAACCAGCGCTACCAGCGCTGAAACACTGAAGCACCGAAACAACTGCTTGGACCCTTACGGATTCGCGTCTTCCACCGCGTTCTACTCCGTCCTAGGTAGTTTTTGCCACCGTCACCGTCGCTTTGTCCAGGCTACCAGCTGCAAGGCGCCAAGCAGTTTCTTTTTATTTTCTGCATTTTTACCTGCCGAAATTTTCTTTCGCGGGTTGCGCCCTCTCCTTTGATCTTCATCATAGCCGTTGAGCTTTGTGGTCCCAACCTTGTGTCGCAGGCTTGTTGCACTGTTCTGCTGTGTGTCCTCTCTTTATTTTATCATACTCCGTATTTCTTGTTTTCTTTCTCTTTCTACTTGTTTTCTTTGTCATCCTTTTTTTTTTCTTTATTTATTTATTTTTTTTTTTACTTTCTCCAACTTTTATTACTGTATTTTTATTTCTATTTTTTTTTTCGCCCCAGCAGCCAACCGCCAGCCACCCTTGTCCCCGCTCAGGTTTTCGCTCGGGCCTTGTCCGTTTTGCGAACGGGCCCGCTGAGCCCTCGGGCAATCCCATCACGCCCGCAGACTTGTTCCATCGATCGCGCCTTTCTCTTTCCCGCCGCTCCGTCGCCGTGTCTCTCCTTGTCCTGTGCCTCCACTCCCCACACATCACCCGACTCGGGAGCGCTGCCGTTGACCGGCCTTGATCGTCTTTCATCTGTCGCCACTTCATTCACTGATCGCTCGACTCTCTCGACATCCTTGGTGCCTGTCGCGATTGTCGTGCCGCTGGCGAAAAAAAAGCCTTTTTTCGTCGCGCGACCCGCCACTCCCAGTCTTCCGCGACCGCCATCCTCGACCTCGGCGAACGCTCGGTCATCGATCACGACACCCGCGATCGACTTGCGACATTTGTGACTGGCCTCCCAGCGCCCATCTCTGACTTGTTTGCGATCTTCCTGCCTGTCTCACCGCGACAGCCTCGCCCACCTTCTGGCTCTGCTGGGTTTCGTTTATCGCCACCGCATCGCGCCACTACCCTCGACTCGTTTGACGCGCGCGTCCTCTTTTCCCATCGACCGATCGCGTGCGCACCCTTTGCACGCGCTCTTCCGTGCACCTTTGTCATCCCCCTCGCCCTCGACATCCCCCGCCTCATCCGCCGCCGTGGCGACTGTTACCCTTATCGACGACACTCTCCTGCCGCTCGAACAAGAGTACGCATCGCTCTACGGCCGTCTCCCCTCTGCTGACGCCGAGGGGCAGCACGAGTCCTCAACGATGGCGCAACATATGCCTCTCAACATTGACCGCAAGAGGGTGAAGGTCTATGAGCTGCAGAATAATGACTGGTTCGACCGCGGAACTGGCTTCTGCTCGTCGTCTTACGTCCCGGTATGTCGCGTGCGCGTTCTATTGCGCCGTTGGCGATTCACGGTCTGCCCCGACCCCCTCTTTCTTCAGCGATTGCTAATGCCTTTTTTCTTCTTTTGTTTCTCTTTCTCTCTCACAGACCGAAGATGGAGAGATTGGTGACCCGCGCATCGTGGTCACGTCCGAGGACGAACCCGACCGGCTACTTCTCGACACTCGACTCCAACGCGAAGACACCTTTCAGAAGCAGCAGGGTATGTCTCTGTCCAAACAAGATGATTGTGGCCAGCACAACCCCCCCTTCCCCCGTTGGGCATCGCTAACTCTTTGACTCGCAGACACCTTGATTGTTTGGACCGATCCGGCAACAGGAACTGACATGGCCTTGAGTTTCCAAGAAGCTGAAGGCTGTCTCCTCATCTGGTATGCTTTGCCTCTGTCTTGTTGCACATCTGCAACAAAGTTTCCGACTTTTTTTTTGTGTTCCTGTCCTCTAACACGTTTCTTTCTCTCCCTCTACAGGAACTTCATTACCAAGATCCAACAGACCATCATCCCTCCCCCCGGCGAAGATGCCATGTCCGAAGAGGTCACCGACGAACTCGCCGGCACCATCACCCTGCCCCCTGCAGAACTCGGCAACCTCCAAGACATCGAGAACAACATGCGCATCATGAGCTCGACCAACGGTGGACGCGACGCCCTCTCGAGCTTTATCCTGGCCAACGACTACATTAGGAAGCTGATCCCCCTCGTGCAAATGGCCGAGGACCTCGAGAGCCTGCCCGACCTGCACCACCTCTGCAACATAGTCAAAATCATCCTCCTCATGAATGACAACGCCATCATTGAGTATGCCATTTCGGACGAGTGTCTCATGGGCGTCGTAGGCGCTCTCGAGTACGATCCCGACTTCCCAAGCCACAAGGCAAACCACCGCGAGTGGCTCAGCAGCCCCGGCCGCTACAAGGAGGTCGTCCACATTGAAGACGAGACCATCCGCGCAAAGATCCACCAGACATACCGTCTGCAGTACCTCAAGGACGTTGTTCTTGCCCGCATGCTCGACGACCCGACCTTTTCTGTCCTCAACTCCTTCATCTTCTTCAACCAGGTCGATATCGTCCAGCACCTGCAGTCCAACAATGCCTTTCTCCACGACCTCTTTGACCTCTTCAAGGAGACCAACCGCGAACCCATGCTGCGCAAAAAGCAGGCCGTCACCTTTATCCACCAGTGCTGCGCCATTGGCAAAAACTTCCAGCCGCCAGCCCGGTCGGACCTCTACAACAAGTTCCTCAGCCACGGCCTCCTCCAGGTCATCAACTTTGGCCTGCGCAATCCCGACGTCGCCGTTCGCATTGCTGCCACCCACATCCTCGTTGCCATCATGGATCACGACCCGCAGATGGTCCGCGGGATCATCTATCGGCAGATGCACGATCACCAGGCTGAGCTGACCGTCACCCTTGTTGACCTGCTTTATGTCGAAGTCGACCTCGGCATCAAGTTCCAAATCTGCGACGTGCTCAAGGTCCTCCTCGACCCGATCCCGATCCAACTCGCCTCCATGGAAGGTATTGCCAGCGGCAGGGAGATTTCGATTAATGGTCGTCGTTTCCAGGTCGAGCCCCAGCAGGAGGTCTTTATCAATCACTTTTACGAAAACTATGTTGTTCGTCTCTTCAAGCCACTATTGGAGCTGGAGGGCCAAAAGGACTTGAAGTTCACCGTCCTCGGCGAAGGCATCTTCAGCTACCTCGTCGACCTCATTGCATTTTTCGCACGGGTGCACGACCACCGCTGCAAGATTTTCATCATGCAAAACAGCATTGCCCTCCGCTTCGTGCAGCTTTTGGGCTGCAACGTGAAGCACCTTCAGCTCGTTGCTGTGCGCTTCTTCCGCCAGCTCATCAGCTTACGAGACGAATTCTACATACAGCACATCATCGAGCTGCGCCTGATCGAGCCGATTCTGGATCTGCTCTCACGGAGCCTGGCCCGCGATAATCTGGTCGGCTCTGCCTGCCTCGAGTTCTTTGACTACTTCACAAAGGAGGACCTCGGAGAGCTCAGCGACCACCTCGTCGAGACATACAGCGAGAAGCTGCAGGCACTGAGCCACATGCGCACATTCCGCGACCTGCTGCAAGGCAAATACCCGCCCATTGGTGCGCCGATACAGCGCCTGCACCCGCTGCTGGGCAGCACGATCCACATGTTGAACCAGCAAGCAACATCATCGGCAGCCGCAGCGGCCGCATCGGCGGCAGCAGCCGAGGCGGGCGAAAATGGGCACGTGATTGTGACGCAGGGTCCCGACGGCAGCGGCACAGACGCGCCGATTCTCGAGTCCATTAAGGGGTCCGTCGACGATGACCCGTTTTGGCAAGGCAGCGACGACGAGGACGAACTGCATAACGGCATGGGCTCGCCGGACGAGACCGACGGCCAGGCACACGGCGAGTCGTCGGTGCTCAAGCAGCTGGTGGATTACCCTTCGGACGAAGAGGACGACGTGGACGAGTCGCTTGTCGGTAGCAACGATGGCGTTAAGCAGGCGGCAGGACTGGCGGCAGCGGCAGCAAACGGTACCGCCTTTTCCGACGACGATGAGGCGTCTGGATCTAATAGCTCTGACGCAGAAAATGTGTCGCCCACATCGGCATCGGGCGCGACGGCGACGGCGACGGCCACGGCTACCGCGACAACAGGTGCCATGGGTGCTGCCGGCGTTGGCCTGAGCGGCACACCGCCAGAGCGAATATCCGAGAAGCGGCGTCGCGAAGAGGACGACGACGATAACGACGACGCGCTCAGCAAGATGATTCTGCAGACTAACAAGCGGCGGAACAGTCGGTCGGGCAGCCTCAACTCGCGCATGGGATCGATCCTCCAGACAGTGGCTGCTAATGGCAGTGCCGGCGGTAACGCTGGTAACGCTGGCAGCGCTGGCAGCAATGGTAGCAATGGTGTGGCGAACGGCTCGACACACGGCACGTCAAACGGCGTTGACGCCGAGCTCGATGCCGATGCCGATGCCGACGGGTATATTGCCACGGGCGATCTGGCCAGCAGCCACACATCGGCGCCGTCGGTTCGCAAGATCTCTATCAACATCACAGCACCAGCCATGCAGGCCGTCTCTGCCACAGCCGATGCCAGCCAAGGCGAGTCAGGAAAGGCATGAGCATGAGGTCAAAAAACAAAGAAAACAAAAGAAAAAGAAAACAAAAAAAAAGAAAAGCAAGATATCTGTTTTGAGATATATACCTGCCTTTTTTTTTAAAACACGTTACTTTATCCTTTTTGTCCTTTCGCCCTGTCGACTCTTACACCTTTTTTGCGTCTTGTGTGTTTCAAGCGTGCTTTTTGGCCCATGACGTCTGTTTTTTTTTTATGAACAGTCTTTTTGTTGTGCTGCTTCTTTTATGAACGGGGAACCAAAAACAAATAAAAAAGAGACAATGCAAAAGCTCTTTTTTTTTCCTGCGGCGCGGCTTCTTTTGAAGTCTCTTTTTTCTCTCTCTCTTTTACGTCTTTCCGGCGTTGATTGGCTTCTGTTTACCTCTCTCTCCCTCTTTTCCTCCTCCGGAATGGGACGGCACGGCTTTTTTTCCTTATCTCCTTTTCTTTTCCTTTCTTGTGTTCTTTCCATGTTTGTCGTCTATTTCTTGTTTCGCATGCCTTTTGCTTCACGCTTTATCGTTATGATGGGCTGCCAAAACTCTTTGCCATTGATTTTCGTTTTTTACTGGGTAAGACGGGAGGAATCGGAGAGAGAGAGGGATGATGATGTATTTTCATTCTTCTATTCCGTAACTGTATACTATATACCATTTTCTTTCTCTTGCTTTTCTTGGGGAGTAGCAGTGATAGGGTAGAAGAAGGAGTGATCTACGGCGTACCTGGGTCCTAGGACAAAATAGATGACGGACAGAGAATGATGACAGTTTGTTCTATGGAACAGTAACATGTCTCGTAAATGGAAGTAAAAATAAGGTATTATTAGTATTATTATATTAGCACACCCGCCGCCCGCTGTTTTTTTCTCTGGCGTAAAAGAAAAGAAAAAATAAAGAAGATACTCCATAAATGCCGCCTTGAAAAGAAACGACGCCCCCCCAACTTTTCATTATGCCTTTTGACTTCTTTCCACATCATCTCAGTTCCCGCCAAAAGACGGGCAAAAACACAATGCATGCCGTCCATAGAACGACAATACCATCAATGATGGCCAGCGGAAGATATATCAAGCCAGCAAGGCTAGGCCCGCTACCGCTCGCTTTGACAATATTGCTCTTGCTCTTGCTGCTGCTGCTGCTGCTGCTGTTGCTGCTGCTGCTGTTACCACCCGACATGAGATCGAGGGCGTGCAGCCAGATACCCAAAAAGGCAACGCTGAAAAAGTGGTAGGCGAGGACGAGCGGCTTGCGGATGATGCCGCCCAGGAGGCCGACGGGCTGTGCGGACCAGCCGCGCTGGAAGTAGGCAAAGCAGCCCATCTGCAGGACGCGCTCAGCCTTGCGGTCGGCAGCAAAGAGGGTGTAGAGGGCCTGGGCGAGGACGTTGATGATGGCGGTCAGTTGTTTGCGGCGCCAGTGGAAGCTGCCCATGGCGCCGGCGATGGCGGCATGGTTGCCGAGAGAGGGGATGCGGTCGGGGGCGAGCAGAGAGGACAGCAGGATGGCGTCGTTGAGGGCGACGGTCATGCCGCCGCCGGTGAGGGGGTGGCGCATGTTGTAGGCGTCGCCGAGGAGGATGACGCCCTGGCTGGCGGCCTTGCGGATGGCGCTGCGGGGCGGGGGGGGCAGCCACGAGTTGGGCATGCTGCGGGGGATCTTGCCGTCGGCGAGGGCGGCCTGGATAGAGGGGCGGACGGCGGGCGGGAGCGAGGGCAGGACGACTTTGTTGATGTAGCCGCGGACGCCACCGGCGGCGGGCGAGGCGGCGGGGATGCCGTTGGGCACGTCGATGAGGGCGCGCGTTTCGTGGGCGCCGATCTGGTAGAGGAGCACGGGGTAGGCCGACCTGCTGATAAAGACGTTGCCGAAGCCGCGGGGCTCGAGGGGGCAGTCGATGAGTTCGAGGGCGTAAAACTTGGACTTGACAATGGGCTTGCTGCCGAGGACGTCGGTGCGGAACTTGGAGCCGTAGCCGTCTGCCACGACGGTCAGCTGGCCAAAGTAGCAGTCGGGCTTCTTTTCCGATACTGTGTCCGCGTTGCCATTGGCGTTTCCGTTGCTGTTGCCGTTGCTGCGTATTGACTTGACGGCCGTCTTGGACTCGACGCCGAGGACGACATCGCCCGAGACGCCGCCGCGGATGAGCGAGGTGACGTCGGTCTCGACGACGGAGATGTTGGGATGCGCCATGCACTTGCGGCGCAGCTGCATGATGAAGCGGCCGTGGTGGAAGCAGCGGCCGCGCGGCTCGGCGCCAGGCTTCTTGAGGTCTTCGCGACGCTTGTCGACGCCGTGGATGTAGGCGTCCATGGGCACGTTGCCATCGGCGTCGACGGGCGGATAGGGGATAACGACGGACTCGCTGTTGTAGACGACATGGTAGCCCTCGCAGGGGATGGCGTCGATGCCGTCGACACAGTCGCCCATGCCGAGATGGCGCAGCGCAGCCAAACCGCCGGGCTGCAGCAGCTCGCCGACAATGCGGTCGGGCTCGTGCATCCAGCGCTCGAGCAGCAGAACGCTGCGGCCCTGGTCTGCAAAGGCGTAGGCAAGGGCGCAGCCGAGCACGCCAGCACCGACAATGACGACATCAGCTTCGTGGTGCTCTTCGCGGCGCCGCTTGCTCTCTAGGAGCGCGGCACTCAGCGTCTCTGACGCGGCCATATTGAGATTTTGAGAGGAGAAGGAGGGATGAAAAAAAAAGGAGGGGTCGTCGTAGATTCAAAACTCAATTCGGAAGCTTGGATAGACTGGACACGGCGTGCGACAGCAATGGGGTCGGCGGGGGCATTCGAGGTCGCAATGCGAGAGTGAGACTGGAAAAAAAAAGGTCGAGAGACAGTGGGATGAAGCCCAAAAAAAGAAGGGGAAAAAAGTGACGATGCCAATAACGGCCAATTGAAGCGAAATACTGGCGACGAAAATAAAAAGAAGCTAGGCAAAAAGCTGACCAGATAGAATCAAAAGGAAAGCAAACTGCCGTGTTTAAACAGGCGCGCTGGGGATCGGCGAAATAAGGGGCAGAAACAGGAGACGCAGAAAATAGAACCATTGAGAGTTGCGCCCCAAAAAGACCACCCAAAAAAGTCGCGATGGCCCCCGACATCGTTCCAGAATCGCGGAAAGTGGCCTGCTGTAGCGCGCCTGAATAGGGGGGGGGGGGGGGGGGGCAAA
>JAGKRZ010000585.1:0-10192 GCA_020002355.1 Intubia oerlemansii
GGGGGGGGCGGGCAAAGGCGCAAGTAGTGCGATTCTAAAAGACGGGAATGTTAGCCGAGGATGAACGCGGCAATGCGAGTCTTTGGGACGGGACTGAAGACGCCGCTGGCGCGTGCCAAGTAGAGATATATATAGAGGAGCAGTATATATACTCATATATATGTCCACATACTGTGGCAGGCCGCAAAAGCCTGCATAAGACGGGGACAGCAAGGCGATGGAGCTTTTTTGTGTCCGGCGGCGCAGAGCAGTGCGCAGGTCACACCAAGGGGCGCTCCGGCCACGGACACAGCGGGGGAAGGCCGACTTACCAGAGAGTGTGCGCTTGTGTATGTTTGCGTGAGAGAGAAGAAAGACTTTGACGGAGTGCCGTTGCGGACAGCGGACTGGCAGCTTTCAAGCACGAGGTGAAGAAAGGCGCCGAAAGCCAAAAAGAAACGGGACCAATGGCGGCGGATGGAGCGCGCGGTTCGAGGAGGCTACGCGCGGGTTAGTGGGAAAAGTGCGTGCGATGGCGTTGATGGGGACAAAGCGTGACGGATTGGGACTGACAGCTGAAGAAGATCGCGGGGAGATTTGTCACAGGGACGTGGACGTGATCAAGTCTGTCTTTTTTTTCTGACGATGCTGCAAATTTGACAAGCAGACAACAGTGGCAAGCCAATACCTGAGCAGCAATGCTCCGACTCGGCTCGGCTATGGAGCTTTGTTTCCTATGTAGCGTAGAGCTGTCAATGCGACATCGGCGGGCCTAGAGCCTCGAGAGTGGGAATGGGCAGTGGAGTTTTGCTCGCGACTTTTTTTTTTGATGTATTTCTTGGCTCGAACTTTTTCGCCAGAGAGAACAAGTACGAGAATGGTTTCTTGCTCCACAACGACGATAAGGGCTTGCAATCAGCGACGGCGGGGCACTTGCTTGTGCCGGCAGATGCAACAGACCGGGGGTTAAGCGGCAGTGTTATTGCGCGAATGATTTGCAGCGGACTGCAGACGATCAGTGACGTAGATGAGGTTGCAGAAAGTTTGCAAGATGAAGATGTCTAAAAAGGATGCAGCGACGGGAGGAGGAGCATATATAGGAGTAAGCGCAACCACCACCTTTCGCTCCCGCACCTCCTTTTCAAAGAGGCAGGAACCCCTCACCGTCACACGCTCGCTCTTTCCCGTTTTCCCGGCCAACAGCCACAACTACAGGCACCCAAGATACTTTGTACGTGGAAAGGGTGTTTTGGTCGGTCGCACCTTCTCTTACTCCCGCATACTGTGCCTGCGTCTTTGCGACCAACATACCACGCGTCCCCGCTGCAGAAGGCGCGATGCAGTGTGTGAGTAGGCGCTATGTGGCCATGCGCTGGTGCGTAGGCGGGGGAAAGTGGGAGGGGGGCTACGACGTAATAAAACGCCGCAGTGAGCCGAGAGGATGCGGGGAAGGTGCGAGCGAGGGTCCTTTTCGGCCTTTTTGGTGTCTAGCACAAAACTTGCGCGACGCAGAGAAATAAGACAAAAATGGCAGCAAAAATGAGGCCGGGAGAATGTTAGCAGTCTGCCTATGTATAAACATTGTGTTTACATGCTTTTTTTGTTTTTCTCCATTTTTTTGAAAAAAAGAGGAAAAAATCACGGCTACTTGACGCCGGGGTGCGTCGCTTGCATCCCGTGTCAATGACTTGCAACTTCCTATTTCGTCATGTACAGCGAATCCATGGCCGCGCTGCACGGTGTTTTATTTGTGGGCCGTGCACCCTTGTGACTTTCCCCCCGGCCACTGACGGCTTCGATCGCGCTCTCTCGCATACGAAACTGGCTTCCGTAAGAGGAAGGAGAGGCCCGGGGTAAAGCGTATGTACGACGGACGTCGGAGGCCCACCCCCCGCACTGCGGAGAGCCGACCTCCGTTTCTCACTTGGGCGTGATACTGAGACAGAGATTGGAAAGAGGGAGAGTACTGTGGCAGATGCTGGAACTCGAAAAGCCGGACTCTTCCGAACATTGGGCATCTGGGGTACGATTGCATGCAAAAACGTTGTGCTGTGGGACTCGTACGTCTGATATGCCTTTACTTTTAATGCCTAGAGAACACAGATGGGGACCTACTCCGTAAATACTTTTGTAGAAGACGTTGATTCCTCTGTATTTATCTATATATGTTAACATGACCCAGGATGCACAACTCCTCAAAAACTGCCGCTTATCTTGCGAGTATTTCCTTAAACGTCATTTGGCAAGGGTGTCATGGCGGCACGTGCTGTTCGGCTGACACGCCGACGACGCACAGCTACCCCGGAGCAACGGCCGTGTCACAACTTACAAAGTACATCACCCATCCACACTCGTTACGTATGCAAATACATTACGGAGTAATGCTGGCGGCCATCTTCGCAGACAAGGATAATACGGAATAAGCAGGGACAAGTAAGTCCACTTATACCGGGCGTCTTCCGATCAACGCCTACGGAGTATTGGGGGAGTAAAGAGGTGAAGGTTTGTATTCGAGGAGCACAATTTACGAGTATACGAAGCCGTGAGTCTTGTCTTTCTTCTGTATCAAAGTCTTTAATACATGAAACGCGGGTGAAAGAAGTATGGAAACAGAGTAGAGAAAATAAAACAAGGTGAGAGATGGGGCCGAATGGAAGGGCAGCCTATACAGAATCCGTCATAAATCATGAAAGAACATGGGCAAAGATGGGAGATGAATGCCGGCCGGGAAAGAAAATCAAAAGTACAAGCAACATAGGTACTACCAAAAAAGAAATAAAAATATAAGCAAAAAAAGCCAAACACGGAACGCAAAATATAGTTGCGTCCTCTTTTCTTTCTACTTGCATGTCCTCCATCATGCCATCTCTTTTCTTTTTTTTTTTTTCTTTCTTCTTTTTTTTAGATAGGTACAGTTACACAACGACAGCACTCTGTTGCAGCCGTGCCTCCTTGCGCGCATCTTCAATTTTGGTCTTGCAGTTGGGACATGTCCAGTTGGTGTCTGGGACGACCACGACGCGCGCCAGACACCGCGAGCAGCGCCACCACGTTGCGTCGATCTTGCGGCCCTGCAGCCAGTCGGCCTCTCCGGAGGCACCGGCCGACGCCTGGCCGCTGATCTCCTCCTCGGCGACTGTGCTACCTGCAACGGACCGACGTTTTCTTTGAGCTCCGTGCTTGCCGGCATTGCTGCCGCGCTTGGGCAGGTCTTCGGCGTGGTACTCGCGCAGGTGCTCGCGGAAGTGGTCTTTGCGGCCAAACGGCGAGGGCATTCGAGCGCACGTGGAATAGTCGCAGGCGTACTTTTCCGTCTGGCCCAGGGTGCCGGCTTCCGGGTGGACGTGCACCTCGTGCCGCCGCAGATCGGCGAGCCGGGAAAAGTATGGGTTGGTGCAGCCCGGGTACTTGCACCGATGTGGCTTATGGCTGCTGCTGCCGCCGTTTCCGTGGCTGTGTCCGTGTCCGTGGCTGTGACTGCCATGCTTGGTCTTGCTGTTGCTGCTGCTGCTGACGATCCCTCCGCTGCCGCCGCCTCCGCCGCTGCCTGTGCTGCTGGTGCTGCTCACGCCGCTGAGCTTGCGTCGACTGTTAGGCCGGTCCTGGGTGATGCGATCGGCACCGAGTGAGCCAAAGAGACCGCCGAGTGTGGATGGTGCGTTCGCTGACGACATGGCTGCTGCCATGGCCGAGCCTGCCAGTCCCGCCTCGCTGTCTTGCCGGCGCACGCCGCCTGGCAGCTGCAGGAAGGTTGCCGCGGCTGTGTGTGGCTGCTGCAGAAAAAGGTTGGCGTGTGTCGATGTCGCTACTTGGCTGTCGGTCAGGTAAAAGTTGCTTGGTGCAGAGTTGGGCGCGCTGAGTTTGCTGGTCAGTATATTGCCTCTTCTTGGTTATACATTCTCTTTCCCGGAGGCCTCTCCCGGCGGCACTCTATCAACCTCCTCTCTCTCTCTCTCTCTATCTTTGGATATCTCCTTCGCTCGCTTCCTCGTACCTTGTTGGATATGACACAGGACTCTCGCTGAATGAGTGCACGCCTGGCAGAGAATGCGCCGAGTCGGGAGTGTAGACTCCCTGGCCCGATCTTGACGCATTTTGGCCGTAGACGGTGCTCATGCTGCTGGTGAAACTGCCGCTGCCGCTGCCGAAACTGCCGTCGATCAGAGGCTCCGAAGCAAAGCTCCGGCTAAACGGAAAGCCGTCCATGGAGGGTGTGGTGCTGTAGTCGTAGGCAATGTCGGCCGAGGCGTCTGTGCTGCTGAGCTGACTGTCAAACTGGTACGCCACGGCTGTCGATGGGCTGGCGTAGGCGCTTCCGCTGTCGTGCGTGCCCGAAATATACGAGACGTCGCTCAGTGTCGGGCTGTTTGTGAGGTGGACGTGCCCTGCAAGGCTGCTAGGCACGGCAAGGTTCTGGGCAGCGGAAAACGATACAGACCCGCTGTAGTCGAGCGGATAGGATACAGGCAGAGACGCGTTGGCTCTGTATTCGGCTTCTGAAGTGACCATGGCGAATATAAAGAAGGAAGAAGCGGGAAAGGGTGTAAGGGAATAAATAGGCTGCCTAGGAGGCCTGATGAGAAATATGCAAAAAAATAAACGAGAAAAAAAAAAGAAAAGAAACAGGTCGTGGGGTGTGATGAAAGTCAATGTTGCATGCAAAATTCAATGCTTTTGACAAGGGGGGTATGCTGTTTCGCGTCTCTGGACGAGCCACTCTTTCCGCATGTAGATGTGATGGGTTGGGAGCAGAGCACTGCGACCTGTCCCGTGGCTATATACTGCTGCAAATGACAATATACAGATATGGAAGTGTCTTGAGGGACTCTCTTTGTTTGCCCCGTGTTTCTCTCTTGGTGCTCTCTTCTTGATATCTTGGACTGTCCAGCACGGCACCCCTTATGTGAGACTCTTTGGGCGTCCTCTCGGGTCTCCTCTTGTTCCCAAGATCCCAAGATTTTCGTTAACGTGGGTTGGCGTCTGGCGTCATGGAGTTGTGGAGTTGTAGTGTTGTCAATTTTTGCCAACCTTGGCTTTTTTTGCACATTGATTCTTGTGTTTCTCTCCGTGTGTATGCCTGTCGTGCGAGGATGATAGCAAGGCGGAATCAGCAGTGTGGCGGTTTAGGACAACGAGGAGGAACACGTGTGCCAGTGCCAATGCGTATATATATAGATATATATGTAGACGCGAGACAGAAAGGCCAACGAAGCGAACAATGCTGGTCGGGAAAATAAAAAAAGGCAGAAAGAATCGCAACGCGAGGTAGATGGAGAGGTGAAGACGTAATGGTAGATAAAAATAAAACGCCCCAGACGATACGAATGATCGAATAATCGAGTTGATATCTAGGTAGTCGTCTTGCGTGGAGAGGTGAGAAGAAGAGGCACAGTCCGTATATGTACTTTTGTATTTTTTTTTTTCTTTTCTTCGGACAGGGCTGCGGTGTTAGACGAGGTGTGCAGAGCGAGCCAAAAAGGCGGGACCAGGAGGGGGTGGGTAATAATAAAAAAGGAAGTCCAACTATCCAAAAAGGTAAAAAGATGGAACACGTAACGAAAGAACAAATAAAGTATGACAGGGGGGAGGAAGGGAGGGGTGACCCCGAAAAAGAAAAGGAAATGGACCGGTCAGGTAAGGCTGTCGAAGAGCATCAGCAGCAATTTACATGTGCGAAGGCGAAATAAGTAACGCCGACCAGACGATAGACAACGATTGGGTAGATTGTGATAGGGCAGCAGGTACCAAACAGTCTGTGTGTGAGAAATGGAAAAGAGACTCGTGGTATCAAAGGAATGTAAGGGAGGGTTCGAGGTACACCGCGGGACTGCACCAAAGCCGGGAGGATGTGAGGTGACGTTGGGAAACCCGAAAGTTTGCAGCGAGAGGTGAGAATGGTGTAAGACGATGTGGCGGGATTAGAGTGAGATACAAGTTGGGGTTAAGAATAAGGATGGAGGCTGTAGAAATAGATAATTAACCTAAACGAACAATAACCCCCTAAAAAATGGGAAATGACGGTGACGAGCTGCTATACACCCGCAAGGCATATAGCATAACGGCAAGACGCAGGCGACGAGGTGTTCCAAGTCCTACGCGTGCTTCATGTAGGTCACTTGAGGCCTACGGAGTATAGGTTTATACATGCACAGCTCCTGGCGGGTACCTAGGTAGTTCGGTACGAGTCACCTTGTGCATATGGAACACTGCGATAGGTAGTTTTTCCTTTACGGAGATCATATTGGCTTTGAATTGAAATAAAGAAGGAAAAAGGAAAGAAAAAAAAACGCCTCAGCCACAATGGAAGCCAATGCTACATGTAAAGGCCACTCTAGAAGCGGATTGACAGCAAGAAAAAAAAAAGGGAAAACAGAAAAAAAGAATAAAAAGGAAAAAGAAAAATAATACTGCAAAGGAGAAAAGCCTAAATCGACAAAGGGGATAGTGTACGAATACATGCACATGTACTAGCCCGTGGGCGTGCACGGTAATACATTTGCTAGACGTACCCTATCCGTGCAGCCGCAAAGGGGGCAGTGGTGTGACCGGACGTGGACGGGACATCTCAAACGGGACGAATGCTGCGCTGGAAAAGAGGGCTGTGAACCTACCTACTCTATTTTGTGTGCGAAAGACAGCACCCAAAAGACAGACGAGAGAAGACTAATACGTAACGATAGCCAACACAATGCAAGGCAGCAGAATACGAGGCACGGAGAAAGGGGCATTGGCCATACAAAGTACCTACATGCAACGGGCACACAAGATCGACGTAATCTTGCAGCGTATTTCACTGTAGCCTGTGGAAAATGCAATGCCGCCCGTATCTCAAAATAAATCTGTATGAAAAAGAACAATAAGAACATAAAATGAATAAAAAAAGCAAGAAAAAATGGCACTGTATCCAACGGGCACGGCAATGCGCGGCAGTCGGTGGGTTTCTGGTAGCTGGAAGCATGGACAGCAAGGGGGTCCGAAGAGCTGGAAAGAGAGATGTTGTAGTGGGGTGCTCATTTGCAAAATATCTAACGAAAAAAAAAAAGTACATGTGAGATGCACACAGTTCACAGGCACACGCACGGAGTACGGAGTACGGAGCAGAGTTGACAGCGGGTGCGGCTCAAGGCGGGTGACCAACTCGGGACACATGTAGCGAGAAGAGCAGAAAAAAGGAAAGAAAAGGAACACGCCTAGAAGGTTGCAAAGATGCAAGGAAAGGTGAGATGCATGTAAAATGTACGCAAGTCCATATAAGCGTGAATCAGAATGACGGCGTTTAAAAGGAGCATTCGGCAAGCGAGCGACCCAGGGTAGAGAATCCTAGCAGCCCTTTTTGCCAGCTATGGTTATGATCAGGATCCAAGGAAAAAGAATAGCGAGTCGACTGTTACTCAAACGAGTTAGAAGCATGTAAGCAAACTACTTTTTGACAGGGGTGACTGGGGGGGAAAACACAGAAAGGAAAGTGTGCCAAGGATATGCATGTACATGTACATGTACTCAAGCCTTTTCTAGGTATTTCAAATCCCACGTATCTTGCAGTACTCTGCATTTGTCCATGTCTCTCATGTGCACAGTCTCGTAGATGTAACTGTATATACTAGCATGTCACCATAGAACTCCGGTTCAAAGACGGGCACAGCAGCCCAGACAGTCAAACATCGACGACATCGACATCATCGTACTCCCAGACCCGCTCTTTGCGTCCGCTGTCCGTTTCGTCCGTGAACCTGGCCCCCCATTGTGTCCGCTTATTGTCGGTCTGTCCGACCGATGCTTGGCCGACA
This sequence comes from Intubia oerlemansii, assembly GCA_020002355.1. Classification (NCBI taxonomy): domain Eukaryota; kingdom Fungi; phylum Ascomycota; class Sordariomycetes; order Ophiostomatales; family Ophiostomataceae; genus Intubia; species Intubia oerlemansii. Next base: position 7,767 of record JAGKRZ010000585.1, read on the forward strand.
TGCAGCCGCCTGTTCCCCCGCCCTACGGTTAGCATGCTCGTACTTCATGGAGATCTACAACGTATGGTCATCCCATACGAGAATGTCTTGTCTGTGTGAATCTTTTCGCCGTGGCTTTGATTTCTTCTTTTGAATCCTGTGCTCCGTACCGTGCCCGACATCCCGTTCAAGCTTATGCTTAATTTTGAACCTGCCCTATTGGGATAACCCACACGAGATTTGGGATTTTTTGCCCTGTGCCACGTTGTGGACTATGTTTGTTTTGGGGGGGGATGTAAGATTCGTGTGTGATAGGCACCTAGATTGTTACGGACATGGCCGATTTCATGGTTATCGGGATTTTTTCTTCTTTCTTCTCAAAAAGATGGGAAGGTTCCATGGTCTTTTTTGAAAAAAAAAAAAAAAAAAAAAAAACATTTTCCACATTTCGCAACATTGTCTATTTTCTATCTATTTTAGGTACCTAGAGGTAGTTTTACCTCCTACTGCGGTACTTGTCCGCTCATTCGATTCATTGGCCCCAGAATCCTGCTCAAAGTCCCGACTCGTATTCTGTAACAAATCTAAGAATTCAATCATTCCTTTCCGTCGGCAAATTCATTTACTCCGTATTCTTACTTGTCCTTGCCTATCTACGAGTATTGTAAAACCATCTGTTCCCCCAGACATATTTTATCCTTTTTCTCTTTCGACTTGTCGTTCATCTCCCTGCTATTATACATTTACACCCCTTCTCGTACATACATGGCATGCTCCGTAGCTTTTGGCGGCTGCCTAGTTTTGTGGGAATGGCCCATTCCCATGTCCAATTTGGCTCACTTATGAGTTGGCTCATTTCGCGTCCATTTCCGTCTCGTCCAATTTGCCCATTTGCCGATTCGGCAAAAATTCCTGCCTCTTTTCTATCGTGATGAAGCTGTGCTTGGTACTACTGCTTGTCGCTTCGGCATACACAGCCTCAAGAAACCGACTTCAGCAAAGTGCACCAACTGATTTTTTGACATCCTAGGGCGTACACCTCACTGGAAATAAGCTCTCTCTCTCTCTCTCTCTTTTTTTTTATGCCAGCGACCAATCTCTCCCGCCAACCGTTAGCTACGCGGAGCGAGACCCACCTGTCTGGAAAATGGACCGCTAGCTTGGGGCTTTCACAGATATCTGGGATGTCATTGGTCAGGTAGACCCACTTAGACTCAGCCTTGTACCGCTATTCTTCTTCCAACGACAAGCAACTAAAACTCGTACCTGTAAAAGATGCATGTATCTTACGGTGTACATGCATGGGCTGCAAACAGAAAGCCGGATTTTTCATCCCCCGTCTTTTCTTTTTTCTCATCTCTGGTTTTTTTGTCATCACGGGTGCTATTTGTCACAAAGAGAACCAAACGAAAAGAGAAAACAGTCTCCGGCTGTAGAGATTAACGGTCTTGTGCAGGGCTTCTCGTATTCCCGCTGTCGACATGTACCTACTTTCAGAGGCCCCTGCCTTATTTTCTTTTTTCCTTTTTCTTTTTTTTTCTTTTTTTTCTCTTTCTTTTTCTTTTCTATTCCTTTTTTTTTTACTTATTATTATCACCATATTGTAAAAGGATCGACGTCATAAGATGCCGGGCATTCAATGAAATAAAATTCAGTCTAAAAGTCTTTTTATGTCTTCCAATTTTATTGTCTTTAATGCGCGGTTTGTCGGGATTGTTCCACCAAACATGTAAAGATACGTCGTACCTCTGGCGCCCACCCGCCTGATGTGGTCTTTGCGCGCGCCTGTAACGTTCTCGTCCCCAGGATGGCGCAGATGATGTATTGCCATTGGTTCGAGCAAGGGCCCAGAACGTGCAAGGCAGTCAACGAGGCATACAATTGCGCAACTGTGTAATTTTGTAGCTGCCTGCTGCGGCCTGCAGACAGAGGTACAAAGATACCCATGACGCTCCTTCCGCACAGAGCAGCACAGAACACAGCACAAGTGCCAACCATGGCGGGGGTCTCAGTTCCCCCAGCCGAAGGAGCAACATGCAATTGCTCCCTCGCTCCTGCGGTTCTGTGTCCCCGTGCTTTTGTGTTCCTGTGCTTCTATGCTTCCGTGCTTCTGTCCTTCTGTGCTTCTGTCCTTCTGTGCTTCTGTCCTTCTGTGCTTCTGTCCTTCTGTGCTTCTGTCCTTCTGTGCTTCTGTGCTCCTGCCAAGACTTTTCCGGCACGCACTGCGGCTACTCCCCGCTTCCTTGCCGTTCTGATAACCTTTTACGTCGTAGCCTCCTGTATGCCTCATTAGATTCTCTTATTTTTCTACTCCTCGCCTATGAAGAGTCGTTTTTCGCTTGCGATATTAAACAAAGCTTTTTTTTCTCACCCCACTTAACACATCGAGTCACTCCTGCCACACCTTTTTGCACTGCCTGCGCCACCCCAACACGGATCACGATGCC